>PVJX010050417.1:0-10693 GCA_004027295.1 Dolichotis patagonum | reverse complement strand
CACAGTGGTTGCACCAGTCTACACTCCCACCAACAGTGCAGAAGAGTTCCTTTTTCCCCACAGCCTCTCCAGCATTTGTTGTTGGTAGTTTTTTTTTTATCCTGGCCATTCTTTCTGGAGTGAGGTGGAATCTCAGTGTGGTTTTAATTTGCATTTCTCTAATGACTAATGATGATGAACATTTTTTCATGTATTTATTTGCCATTCATATTTCTTCATCTGAGAACTGTGTATTCATTTCAGATCCCCATTTTTGGATTGGGTCTTTGAATTTCGAGGGTCTGATTTTTTTTTTTTTTAATTCTTTATAAGTTGTAGACAGATGTCCTTTGTCTGAGGGACAGTCCTTTAAGATTTTTTCTCAATTTGTGGGTTTTCTTTTCACTCTGCTGGATGTTGCTAAGTTTTAATTATATTTTCAATTTCAATAGCTGATATTGGGTTATTCAAAATTGCTATATCTTTTTGGTTGAGCTTTGGTAGGTAGTTCATATGTTTCTAGAAATCTGACCATTTCCTCTTTGTTTTCCACCCTATGTGAGTAGAGATTTTCAAAGTAGGTATTCATGATCTTTTGAATTTCCATGGGATCTGTAGTAATTTCCCTCTTTTCAGTACATACTGCGTGAATTTGGGTTTTTTCCTTTTTCTTGATAACATTAGCTAGAGGTTTGTCAATTTTGTTTATTCTCTCAAAAAACCAGCTTTTTTGATTCATTAATTCTTTGTATTGTTTTTTTCGTTTCAGTTGCATTAATTTCTGCTCTGATCTTTACAATTTCCTGTCTTTTATGAGCTTTGGGTTTTATTTGCTTTTCTTTTTCTAGAAGCTTGAGAAGAAGCATTAGGTTGTTTATTTGTGCTCATTCTGTTCTCTTGATATGACCGTTTATTGCTGTATATTTCCCTCTTAGGACCGCTTTCATTGCATCCCACAGATTATGGTATGTTGTTTCCGCATTTTCATTGAATTGTAGGTATTGCTTTATTTCTTTAATTTCATCTGTAGCCCACTGGATGTGCAGAAGGTTGTTATTTAATTGTCATGTATTTATGCCAGTTTTGCAGTTTCTTTTGCCATTAATTTCAAATTCAGTGTACTATGGTCAGATAATATGCATGGGATAATTTCAATCTCTTTGCATTTACTTAAGAATTTCCTATGGGCTAATATGTGATCTATTTTGGAGAATGTCCCATGCACAGCTGAGAAGAATGTATATTCTGATGTGGTTGGGTAGAATACTCTGTAAATATCTAGTAAGTCCATTTGCTCACAGGTATGATTTGGTTCCATTATTCTTTGCTGACTTTTTGTCTAGATGATCTATCTCTTTGTGACAATGGGGTATTAAGGTCCCCTGTTATAATTGTGTTCTTGTGTATTTGATTTTTCATGTCCATTAGTATTTGTCTTATATAATTGAGTGCTCCTATATTTGGTGCATATGTATTTCTAATTGTTAGTTATTCCTTTTGAAGGTTTTCCACTAAAAGAATGTAGTGACCTTCTTTATCTCTTTTAATCATTTTAGGTTTGAAGTACACATTGCCTGCAAATAGAATAGTTACCCCTGCTTTTTTTCTGGATTCCTGTTGCATGGAGTACTGTTTTCCATTCTTTGACTTTTAATTCATGAGTTTTCTTTTGTGTCACATGTATTTCTTGTATACAGCATAGTGTGGGATCCTGTTTCTTGATCCATTCTGTCAACCTATTTCTTTTGATAGGTGAATTGAGGTCATTTACATTTATGGGTATAATAGATATGTACTGGCTCAACTTTGCCATGTTATATTCCAGTTGTTTGTTTTCTGCTTTCCTCCCTTGTTGAATTGCTTGTCCTGCCTGGTGGTTTCTTTCTGGTGTTGTTGTGGAGATTGTACTCATTTTTATCTCTATCTAGTATGTGTTTCATTACTCTTTCTAAGGTTGGTTTGGTGGACATAAATTTCTTCAGTTCTTTGTTGTGGAAGTGTCTTGTTTCTCCATTGAATTTGAATGAAAGTTTTGCTGGATACATCAATCTGGGTTGAAAGTTATTTGTGTCGGCTTGAAACACCTCACTCCAAGTTTGTCTTGACTTGAGGGTTTGTGCTGAAAAGTCTGCCATGATTCTAATGAATTTTCCTTGATAGGTGAGTTGTGTCTTTTCTCTAACAGCTTTTAGTATTCTGTTTTTATGTTGTATGTCTGGGATCTTAATGATATGTCTGGTTGTAGATTTATGTTGGTTGTGACTGTTTGGCATTCTGTATGCCTCACTTATCTGCATATCAGATTTTTCCCCATGGTTGGGAAATTTTCTGCTATTACTTCTGTGACTAGTTTACCTATGTCATTTGCATTTACTCCTGGTCTTCACTGATGTGTCTGAGTCTTATATTGTTTTCTTGGCATCATCTTGAAGCTTCTGGATTGTCATTTCATGCTGCTTGGTTATTTTTAAAAGTTCTGTCCTTTCATGATTGCTAATTGGGATCCTGTCCTCAAGGTCCAAAATTGTATCCTCAACTTCATTTAAATGGTTTTGCCAGCTTTCAGTAGAATGTTTTGTTTCTTGGATGTCTCTTTGAGTTTGTTTCATGGATTCTGCCTGTTTTCTATATTGTTCATTCAAGGTTTTAATTAGTTTTCCATGCTCCTATACTTTTTTATGCTGGCTAGAGTTTCTGGTTTTGGAGGTGTTTGGCTGGATGCTGGGGGCCTCCATTTACTTTTTTTGTAGTTTCCTTTTATTTTTTTGTTGTGAAATCTTATTCTAAGCATCACAACTTATTGTTCCCTAAACATTCCTGACAATTTTACTGGTATTGCCATGGAGGCTAATATAAGGAATTTAACCCACCCTCTCCCCAAATGAGGATGCAGGTTTGCTGACTTCCATCATGGAAAAAGAATTTTCAGGAAATCTCAGCAACAAAGGCACGAGAAACATTTATTCGAGGTAGACATAGGACACACTCAAGCAGAGTGTGAGCACTCAAAGAAATGAAGTACAATATGGTTGAGAATTGAAGATCTTTTATGTGCTGTGGGGGTGGAAATCTGTGGTAATCCTTTTATGGGTAGAAGAGAACCATTTACTAGTAAAAGGGAAGGTTAGACCCATCTGCAGCTGAAAGGGAGTTGCCTAGGTTTGGTGTTTTGGAAGAAGGTAAGGGAGAAGAAACAAGTAAATTGAGCTTGTGTTCTGAAGCTGTGGTCTTTAAGTACAATTTTTTTTCAGTCAGATTTTATCGGTACATTTTAGATACACATAATGATCGTGTTTGTGGTAGAGAATTTGTACATGTACATGATATAATTTGATTATTTTTCCCATTTCCCTACCCTCCCTTATCCCCTCTTCCCCTCCCCATTGACAAAAGGTTTGTTTCCATTTTTCCTTTTTTTCCTATTTTTTCCTTTTTCTTTCTTTCTTTCTTTCTTTCTTTCTTTCTTTCTTTCTTTCTGTCTGTCTGTCTGTCTGTCTGTCTGTCTTTCTGCCTTTCTGCCTTTCTGCCTTTCTGTCTTCTGTCTTTCTGTCTTTCTGTCTTTCTGTCTTTCACTTTACCCCCTCCTTTTTTCCCCTCCCCATTTGAACAATTATTGCCTATTTCAGCATACCTAATATACTTTTTGGTCCTTATATATACTTTGGAAAGTAAAATTTTTAAAATCTCAATTTCCATGTCTTCTTTCTATGTAGCTTAATTTTTTCTATCCTACCTTAGTATGAAAATAGTACATTCATGAGGCATTTCTTCTAACAAATATAAAAGTGAAAAGCATTACTTGAAACAGCTATTTTTTAATAATAGGAGCGTAACACTGGGTCTAGTGGACCCATCCCTTACTTTTCTACTGTAAATTTGTATTTTAGAATACTAATATCTGGCAGAAGATCTTAGCACCTTTCCCAAAAGGACACAGGGAGCAATCTATGTGTTAGCCACTTGGTATGATGAATTTGTGTCCACAAAACAGAATTTTTTACCTACTTTTTGCTCTGGCTACCTGGTTTTGTCTATGTTCAGCTGAGCATCATAGAGGGTTCAATAGACCCACAGCACGCTGGTATTTGGCAAAAAAAAAAAAAAGTTTTCTTTTGATTTTTCTGGTGTAAGTAGTAGTCCAATTCAGTAAAATAGTACATGAAAAATCAGATTTGCAAGTTTTGGAGGAGGTCAAAAGTGAATCATCAGATTATTCATGCATGGATGATGAAGATGATCATTTTGGTAAAATACATATTTTCATAACGGAAGAGTGGTACAGGTGCATCTTGATGATGATAGTGATGTTGACATTGGCCAAATTTCCTGTGACAGTGAAATGGTGCAACAATCAGCTGATACAGAGTAGACCTCTTTGATTCATATAATGAAGAGAACAGCAATGTGAGTACATATTTAACTAGTGAAATGTTTCAAAAAGGGCCACAGAGCCAAATGGTAGGATCTAATATTAGAACTAGGTTCAAAAATACGGTGAAGGTCTTGGCAGGGGTGAAAGGTATTGGACAGAAGGCCAGCACTGCCATTCAGTGTTGGAAATTGTAAAAGATGAAGTGCTACAAGATGCCACGAAATACACAAAAGCTGAAATGAGGCCCTTTTTATAAATATTAAAAATTCAATCCTTTATCTTTGTGATTTTTTTCCTGTCAAGTAGTCATTGTTTAATAAAATTCATAAAATTAAAATTAGTTCATCGATAGAAATAGTCTGAATAATAAATGTGTCTGATAGACCTGTTTTGTGCCTGTGTGACAAAGTAAGTGTTATGCAGATTAAGTTAAATGTTCATAAAACCTGTTGGAGCATAAATGTAGGTAAAAATCCCATTTTGCCAGTTTTGCACACATGCACACACCTTGCTGTTCATCATAACTACATTTCCATTTCACATTTACATATAGTCACACCAGTTGTATTTAATTTGTCATTTACAATCAATAAAAAAAATCTTTGGGCTGAGGGTGCATGGTAGAGCACTTCGTGGCATATGCAAGGCTGTAGGTTCAACCCCCAGCGCTGAAAAAACGTTACTCTACTACCAAGGTAATAAGATAAAATCATCCACCATCCAAATTATATATTCTGCTCACTCTCCAGAATTGGCTTTCACAGTTAAATTCTCATAATGGAAACCTTGGAAAGGTTCTTTAAGAAAATATTTGTTCTATCTTATGGTTCTTTCCAATGAGTGAAACGTTTTGGCAGTATGCTCATCCCTGTTACAGAGTATCTTTATACATAGCTGATTCCTTAACGTCAGAGTGAACAAGCTGTGGTTTTGGAACACTCAGCATAGTAGATAGACGTGATCTCATAGATACTCCTTTGTGAATCCAGTAGGAAGGTCAAATGAATAAGTGTACCAAAGCTGGCTGCATGAGGATGGCAGAGTGCTTTCTGCTGTCTGGTTTCGGTGCACAGTTTCAGTTGTCTGTGGTACATGCCTCCTTCATGCTTCATAGAGCATCCCATGTTATCTTGGGAGCTGAGTTTTAGAATTCCATTTGGATTTGGATCCCATTGTTTACATTTTCTTTTTTTTTAAACAAAAATGTACAGAATTTGCCCACTGGTATTCCAGTCTTCTTTCTCTTAAACTATGAAACAGTTTGTATGAAGTTAATTCTCCTTTTAAATATATTACCTTCCCCAACAATTCATCCAAAAGGGCTCCATTTCTTAGTTATTAGTTTTTCCTATGAATGATAGGTTTAAAAAATTTCTTTGCTACATATTGTAGAGAAACATGTTTTAACTAATGTAATCACTATGGAAATCATACCAGTATGTAGATTTCTCAAAAAATTAAAACTAGAAATTCCATTTGACCCAACTCTTCCTCATTCTAGGTATCTTCCCAAAAGAGTTAAAGAGATCACATTACAGTGATCCTGGCATACTTATGTTGACAGCAGTCCAATTCATAGTAGCTAAATCTTGGGAGCAGTCCATGTATCTACAGATGAATATATTTTTAAAAATGTGGTTTTTATTTTTATTTTATTATTATTTTTTTGGTACTGGGGATTGAACTCACAACCTCGCGTTTGCCAAGCAGGCACTTAGGCCGCTGAGCTAAACCCCTAGTTGTTTTCATATATAATAGAATACTGCTATACATAAAGAAAGATAAACTTGTGTCATTTGTAGGAAAATGGACACACCTTAAGAGTATAATGTTAAGTGAAATAAATCAGACTCATAAGTTTAAATATTATATGGTTTCTCATGTAAGAAACCCAGAGTAAAATTAAAGAGCAAATAAAAGATAATAGGAATTAAGGAGATAGATGGTTCTCAAAAGGGAAAGGGATCAAAAGATGGGTGGAGAGTGGAAGGAGGAAAGGGATAAGGAATGAAAACAAGGATTGAGATGTGTTATGTCCATGTACAGACTCCACAAAGGAATGTAAACTATGTCCTACAAACATGTACCCTCCCCCCACCAAAAAAAAAAAAAAAAAGGTGGGAAAAGGAAGGAGAGAAAGGAGGTGGGATGAAGACAGGAATTAAGATGTGTTGTCAACATTCACCAACTCCTCACATGAAATGCAAACATCATGTACTAAACACACGTACTAATACAGTAAAATAAACAATTATGTGTTCCCCATAAGAGACTATGGTAATTAGTTTATCAGTGTGTATGGTCACCATAGTTTGGTGTCTGTGTAATTTGTGCTAATTTTTTTATACATATACTTATATAATTATTAACAAGTGGTTTTTGAGCATCTAAGTGAAGAAACACAAGTTCTTTGATGCTACCATGGGTTCACTAAAACCAATTTATGCCAGATTGACCTCACTTCTTTGAAAGGTTTCATAAATTGACAGATCATGGAAATGCAAAAAGCAAACCTAAGCCAAACTTAGCAGGACATTAGTCCGCATTTCAGAGTATTTTTGAAGGCCAGATTAAAAAATATGGACTAAGTGAATAAATTAAGTGGATTAATATTAATGAATAAGTGGAGGAACTTTGTTACACATCCAGGGTTTTCTGTTTTGAATCTTTTTTTTTTTTTTTTTTTGTACCAGGGATCGAACTTGCAACCTTGTGCTTGCCACGCAGGTGCTTAGGCCACTGAGTTAAATCCCCGGCAGTTTAGAAATCTTTGATAAGCATTTTAAATTATTTTTTCAGAGAAAACCTTCTGTAGAAGGCATGCTTATTTATTTCTTGAATGACAGTGTAATTCATTTGATGACATAAGGAGATGATGGAAAAGGTCGCTATAGATAAGGACAATAGGCATAACTTTATGATAAATTAAGTAGATGTAAAAATAAGGTTTTTGCACATAGAGGAGACAGAAACAACAAAAAAATTATGGAAATTGCCCAGAATATGAGAGGGTTGGTTTAACTGTTGCAGGTATGAAAATAAACAACATAGCTGTTAGGTGTTCTTCAGTCCTGTTTGTATTGAACAAGTAAAGCCAGTATGATCTTAGATTGGCTGTGTCACCAGAAGTCTAGTGACAGCCTTTATTTAGCAAGTGATGCTCCTGTCCTACCCTCAGCTTCTACTTTGGCAGGAGAATCTGGTTTGGAATCCTTGAGATAGGCAAGTAGACAGAGCTTACAAATTGTATCAAGAAAGACAAAACAACTACAATGTGGTAATTCTTTTGGAAATATCTACAATTCTGCTTTCACATGTAGGTTTCTTTTCCTTCCATCATTTTATTTTATGGCAGGGATCTAGCTTATCTTCTGTGTGGCCAATTATCCCAGTTTCTTTTATTAAATAGTCTACTTCTCCTTCCAGTCTGTAGTTCTGCTGTGCAGTATCAATTTTCTGTACATGTGTTTGACTGTGAGTTCTCTATTCTGTTGCATTGATATATTTGTCTACCCTATGCTGGTATCATGATATTTTAATTATTTCACCATTTTCTTCAAAACTGTCTTGGTAATCTGTATCTTTTTATGTGAACTTTGGAATGACTTTTCAGTTTTTCATAAAATCCCATTGCAAACCAGGTATGGTGGCACATTCCTGTAATCTCAGTTCTTGTGAGGCTGAGACAGGAGAATCACCAGATGTTGAAGGCCAGTCTGGGCAATATAGTGAGTTCCAGACCAGCCTGAACTACATAGTGAGACACTGTCTCAAAAGAAAAAAAATCCCCTGTAGAATTTTTATTTTAATTGCATTGATTTCTTTTAATGGATAAATTTGAAGAAAATTACTAAAGGTATTTCAGGTATTTATGAATATATTTTCCCACTTAATCTCTTATTGCTGATGAAGTGTGTGTTGTCAGTCTAGTTGTTTTAAAAATATTTGTAGGGTACCTTGATGTTCTGTAGGTTCACTTATTTATGTTTATCTTGATTGGCACTGACACTGACCATTACATTTCTGTTTTATAGCTAAAAATTTTTTAAAATCTCTTTGAATATTTTAAATATTTTTAGGGTCATTTTTTGATTGTTTTCTTGTTTTCACTTTGTCTTTGAGTGAATTTATCTCCCACTGCAGTGGTTGAAGTTGGTCATATATTGTTAATTTTCTTCATGTATGTTGGAATTTTGCAGTTTAACTGGAATGAGAGGTGTTAACAATCTCACCTCACCTTATCGTTACTAAAAGTTTTGTGGTTTCTCCTTCTGGATCTGTAACTCAGGATTCCTGATCATCATGAAGATGGTGATAGTACCACATCCAACCATTATGGTGGCAAGCGACTGGCTTCCATCTTGGTTCCTCTTGCTTCTTTTCGTGTACAGCTTTATGTAATGTTTTTTTGAATTTCATTTCTGGAGTTCTGACTATGTGTTGGCTTTACGCAGTAAACTTGGCCTCAGTTCTCTGCCTTCAGCAAGGCACTTTTAACTCTCACTGAACTGCAGAAGCTAAATCGCTGGCCCTTCTTGCCTGACTCTAGACATGAAGCTCATTAGACTATTCTCATTGCTTTCTGTTTCTCTTCCATTTGTAATCTTTGAAAATATTTTTAGTAAAATTTTATGACAGATTTCACGTAATTTAGTGTCATTTTTCTTAGTTATGGGTATGGTGTACATGGTGTAGTAGAGGCCTAACTCAGCATCTGTTTCAGCCTTTAGTGTGCCTTCCTGCATTACAGGTTTGAGAAGTGAAAAGCACCATCTAGGGACATGTAGAGTTGCTGCAGAGACTCAATTTCATTAATCATATTTACTTCCATGAAACTTGAATTTGGAACTGAGTTGGTGGTGGAAGGGTGGTAGGACATATGCAACCATTTTGCTGGTACTACCCAGGGCTCGATGTTTGCTGCTGGGTCTTGTCCTTAGGTTGCAGCTTTGGACTGTGTTCTCCAGAACAATTCTGGCAGCAACTTTCTGATGTCTAATTGAAAGTAAAGACCTTGTTCTCCGAGAGGTCAGTCAGTGTGACGTTACCTAATTCCTGGACTGTGGCTAGGCAGTTGTGATGCTGTAGCCAGTAGTTGGCACGTGGAACCGCCAACTTCCTAAGCTGTCTGATAATGGCAGCAAAGACAGTTCCCTTGGCAAGCCTGCTCTGTGTGGATTCTGGGACCTGTTCCTTAGGGCCCACTATAAAACCTGTTCATCCAACTCTTCCTATGGTTTTATTAGCAGCTAAGTGTTAGCATCAACCACTTTGTATTCTCTTTCAAATACTAGAGGT
Organism: Dolichotis patagonum; assembly: GCA_004027295.1. Classification (NCBI taxonomy): domain Eukaryota; kingdom Metazoa; phylum Chordata; class Mammalia; order Rodentia; family Caviidae; genus Dolichotis; species Dolichotis patagonum. The sequence goes on along the minus strand of PVJX010050417.1, from coordinate 1,044 downwards.
TTTAAAAAGTACCTTCAACTATAATACAGCAGCTATTATTTTGCTTTTAAATTTTTACTTTTTAATTTTTAATCCATCTGTGTTATGTGACTGGTAAGAGAGAGAGAGAGAGAAAGAGAGGACTTCAAAATATGAACCTATACTGTATAGCAGTCCTACTAAGATTTGTCATACTGTTTGTCAGTTTCAAATAATTCTTTTTCTGTTCTTGATATATAAGACCACTGTTGATTTGCATAGTTAAACCATAACAATATAAAACCGAAATATCATTTGTTATCCTGGAAGGAGGGGAAAAAAAAACCAGATTCAATGTAAACTAATTGGCCTAAGGAAATGTAGAAGATGCAACACATTTTTCTCCTTTGGCAAGGTAATAAAAAGATGTGCTCTTTGAAGACTATGATGAATTAATATGATCAAAAGTAAAAAATATCCACTAGCTACAAAGAAGTTTTTCTTTTCTGTTTACACATTTTGTATTTTATCATAACTACTTTGTTAGATGTTATACCTAAGAAATAAAGCTCTTCTCTAGAGTTTGTGGAATGAAAATAGCCCATCTTTGTGCAACAGTGCTAGGATATCAAACATGTTGTTTCCATTCAAGTTATTTGTATCTGATAAAAAATGTTGTTTCATAATTTTCCTGGTGTGAATTGTCACCTCTTTAAGTTTATCTGTACTAGATTCATATTTTAAGTACTATTATGAATATTGTTCAGGAAATAAATATCCTGGCTGGGTGTGTTAGCACCCCTGTAATCCCAGCACTTGGGAGGCTGAGGCAGGAGGATTGCAATGAGTTGGAGACCAGCCTGGGCTTCATAGTGACCTCAAAGTGAGCCTGAACTACATAGCAAGACTGTCTCAAAACCAAAAACAAACAAACAAAAACCAAAAATATCTTGAACACTTAATGCCTCATCTACAAATTTAGCCCATTTCCTTTTGTTTGCAGTTTAAAAACTTATGCCAGAATTATAACACAGAAATTATAATATGGTAAAATGAGAAAAATTAGACAGTAGATATGTGTCTACA
>PVJX010050416.1:0-10696 GCA_004027295.1 Dolichotis patagonum | reverse complement strand
TAATTCAGCTGGAACCAATGACATTCACTGTAGTTCATGTTACATACACAGCACTTGACAGATGCTTTGGAATTAGATCCTGTGCCTTAATCTGTCTTCGTTCTCCCTGAGTCCTGTGCTCACACAACAGAAACAGTAGGTGGTTTCCTGCCTCTCTGAGTTGGGTTAGGTGTTGGAGGTATCACCAGTATGTGGAACTGAATGGTTAAATGGTGGGTAGGAATTCTTTGGCCAGGATTGGTTTGTGAAGTGTTCCTGGAGCTCCAGAAGATTGACCCCTTCTGGAAGAATGTGGTTGGGCAGAGGGGACATGTTTCCAGCCCAGGTCATCACAGGGACAGATGAGGCTTGAGGTCTGGTCCCTGCTTTGTTACTAATTACTCTGTGACCCGGGCCAAGTTCCAGGCCTCAAGTCTTTTTTTGCCAGTACTAGAGATTGAAACCGGGGCATTTGTACTAAGCTATAGCCCCAACCCTTTAATGTTTTTAATGGCTTTCGGGTTTTTAAAAATTTTTATTTTTATTGGTACATGTTTGCAGTACATAATGACTATATCCATTGTAGGGAGTTGGTGCATGTATGTAATACACCTTAATTCTTTTGCATATGTCTCTCCCCCCCCCCTTCTCCTGGCCCTTTACTTTTAGTTTTAGACAGGATCTCCCTAAGTTGCTAAGTTGCCCAGGTTGGGTTTGAGTCTGTGATCTGTTTGCCTCAGCCTTTGGAGTGCAGGGATTACAGACCTGCACCCTCACACCCAGCTAGGCCCGTGTTTTTAAATGGGAATCAGGAGAGAAGAGGAGGAGGCTATTTTCAAAGATTGTTGTCATTATTATACTACTACAGCTGGCTGTTGTGGGCGTGCAGTGGTGGGTGAGGCATGGCCTTGCTCTCAGAAATGTGCACTCTTGTGGGAGGAAGCTCACATGTGGTGTAACACTGCAGGTACACGCGGCGTCCGAGGCACAGTGGGAAGAGATTGGCTGGGCTTTGGAGAGTGAAGGATTCAGGAGAGGATAGCATTTATTTTGGTAGACATAGAGGTGGGGTACACCTCGCTCAGGGCCTCAGAGAAAGGAGAAGGGGGTGTGGGCTGTGTTTTGGGGCTCAGTAAGCTTGTTTAGCTGGATTTCTACTCTTGGTGCAGAGGGATAGGGAAAGGCGAAGTAAGTTGGGTGGTGGAATGGTTTCATTGTGGAGCTCAGATAATTCCCTGGCTTCTACTTCTGTAGGCTTTTGATGACTTTTATACAAGGGCATAAATAACCACGTGAACAGGACTGAAATTCATTTGGTGAAAGTGTCGAGAATGCTAAGTGACTGTGCTCAGGGACTGAGAGCAGGCAGTGTCCACAGAGTTTTGAGGTTGCATAGAATAAAGATATTTAAGAGACAGCAAGTGGCACAGAAACGGTACAAGCGGAAATAACAGTACCCTGACTTGTGTGGAAAGGGGCAGGGCTCCTGGTAGACAATGCCGCTTCTGGTAGGAAATTGGTCATTCTGGCTCATTGTTAAGGAAGAATTTTCCAGTAATTCGCCATTAGCTTGAAGTTTTATAAGTGGTACAGGAATTTTCATGTTTTTAAAAAAGATTGCCCGTTATGAATTACAATTCTGTAATTGTGTGGGTTCCGATAAGCCTGTTGGAATAGAGCTCCCCGCCCCTCTTTTCTGCAGTGCCGGTCTTGCTGGATCCACACGCACATCCTGCAGAGGGAAAGGATGTGTGAGCCTTTTAGAATCTCTACATCTTTGGGAGGGAGAGAGTGAACGTCAAGCACTCGTCTGTGTAAAACACTGCATTGGTGATTTCACTTTCAAGGTAGCGGGGCAAAGTGGCAAAGGGTAAATGGCAAACCACTGAAGAGCAGCAGAGCAGGAGCAGGGCTCTGGCAGCTGTTAGTACCCTCATCGCAAGGCTGCACAGGGGCAACAAGCAGATCCCCCGCCCACCGCCCCAGTCCCGGCAAGGGGAGAGGCGGTCCTGGCCTGGGCAGGGATCAGGGATCATTTACTGTGTAACAGTACTTTATTTCTCCCATCAGGGAGGGAGAGCAAAGTTGCTTAGCAATCATGTGGGTGCTAAAAGAATGGCCTTTGGAGGGCAGGCATTTGAAGTGGGATACATTCAGGGTTTTCTGGAAACTCGCAAGCACCCTGATTAGAGTGATTTGGGGTCAGTCCTTGTACAGATGAAGAATGTGTAGTCCGTTTCCTTTTTGATTGCTTTTGTCTGTTTTTTCAGCTTTCTCATCTGGAGAAAAGACTAATGGCTCTTGGACTGGTTTCCCCCAAAGGAGGGTGCAGGGGGACAGAGCAGGCGCGAGTGCCCCAGCACTGGGTTTTCCTCATAGCCCAGGGGAACTGCCTGGGGTCCCTGGGGGAGCCTGGCCCATCCCTGCAGCTTAGAAACAGCATGGGTGTGTGTGCTCTGCCAGCTTTGCTAGGCAGGGCAGTCTGTTTTCCCAGAAAGATAGGGAAGGTAGTGCAGTGTGGACAAGGGTACGATGGTGAGAGGTTTGTGTTCTGACTCCAGGTTCACGGTTCATAACACTGTGAGTTGAGACAGTTGTTGTTTCTCTTTTTTGAGAAAGGATCTCAGTGTAGTTCAGGCTGGCCCTGAACTCACTAGCCCAGGCTGACCTCAAACTCATGGCGATTCTCCTGCCTCAGCCTTCTGAGTGTTGGGGTTATAGGAGTTCTACATCACACTTGGCTAGGTCACATCTTCTGATCTCTGATTTAACCTCTTCATCTGTAAAATAGCAGTATAGAGAGTAAAACAAGTTGATAGTGTGGCTCTAGTCTAAAAAGCACAGGTTGTTGTGCAAGTTTATAAACTTGCCCGTTTGTGTTCTGGCCTTCAGAACTATGGCGGTAGTGGGTGCTGCTGCTACTTCTTCTTTTCTTCTTCCTTTTTTTTTTGAGGCAGAGTCTTGCTTTGTAACCAAGGCTGACCTCAGACTCCCCCTCTGCATCAGCCTTCTACATATTGGGATTGCGCTGTGTACCACCCCACCTGGCTGTATAGTTTGTTTATTTATTTATTTTTGTCTTATTTTTTGAGACAGGGTCATCTCACTGCAGTTCAGGCTGGCCTTGAGCTCACTTTGTAGCCCAGGGTGGTCTCACCTCATAACAATCCTCCAGCCTCAGCCTCCTGAGTGCTGGGATTACAGGTGGGTACCACCACGCCCAGCTATTATTTTTTATGTTTAAAAATTTGAGATACTGTCTAGGGTTTTTAAAAATTGCTGGTAAACAGTTTTAAATATCAAGTAAAACATTTTTCCACTCTTTTACTTTTTTTCTTTTCTTTTCTTTTCTTTTTTTGGTACAGGTGATTGAACTCATGACCTTGTGCTTGCTAGGCAGGCGCTTGTGCCACTCAGCTAAATCCTCGGCCCTTTCCACTCTTTTGGAAACACATTTTCTGCCTTTTTTTTCCAATCAGATTTTATTGATACATTTTATTTTTTTAAGTTGCATTTTTATTGTTTAATCAGATTTTATTGGTATATTTTAGATAAACATAATGATCACATTTGTCATAGAGAATTTGTATCTGTACATGGTATAACTTACAATGTTTTTTTCATAACCCTACTAGCTCTTTAACCCCTCCTTCCCCCCGCATTTACAAAATCTTTGTTTCCATTTTTTCCTTTTCTCACTTTTTTGTACTTTTTCTTTCTTTCTCCACGCCCTTCCTCTCTCCATTTGAACATTTTCTCCTGTTTCATAATACCTATTAACATGTTTTGGTCCTTATTTATACTTTCAGTTTCTCACATCAGAGAAACACTGTGGTATTTACACATGTGTCCAATTTATTTCACTTAAGAGTGTGGTGTCACGCTGCATCCATTTACCTAGAAATGTCTCAGGCTTATCCTTCTTTATTGTAGAGTAGTACTCCATTGTATTAAAAAAGCATATCTTTTTTATCTATTGCTCAGTCGAGGGACATTTGAATTGTTACCAAGATTTAGCTACTGCAAACTGCTGCTATAAATATGTGTGCATATATCACCATGGTGTGATGTTTTTAATTTTTCTAGGAAGATACACAAACTGGATATTTCTGGGTCAAATGGCACCACTAATCCTAGTTTTTTTTTTTTAATCCTAGTTTTTTCAAAATTGTTTTTCTTTGTTTTGTTTTTTGATACTGGGGATCGAACTCATGACCTCGAGTTTGCCAGGCAGGCGCTTATGCCACTGAGCTAAATCCTCACCCTTAATCCTAGTTTTTTGAGGAATCTCCCGACTGATTTACACAATGGTTGTACCAGTCTGCACTCCTACCAACAATGGAGAAGGGTTCCTTTTTCCCCACAGCCCCTCCAGCATTTATTATTAGCTGTTTTCTTTGTAATAGCCATTCTTTCTGGGGTGAGATGGAATCTCAGAGAAACGCATTTTCTTTTGTTGCAGTGTGTTGCTTTTTGTTTGACAACTACTTTCTTTTGGGGGGCAATACTAAAAATGAAAATTAAAAGCTGAAGTACTAATTACATTATAACTCTTCTTGATCAGTTAACAGATTTGGGTGTTTTAGTTCCCCAAAATTCTGTGTATGAACTCAGTTGTTCATTTTTTTGATGAGGATACTGACACCAGGCAAGCAAGAAGTTAATGCCCTGCTGCCTCAGTTTGCTTAAGTAAGGTGCTCAAGAATATTATCACTGCATGCAGCCATTCCTGTATTTAACAAGAGTGCTGTTTTTTTTAATTAATTAATTAATTTATTTATTTATTTAGAGACAGGACTCCCTTTGTAGTTCAGGCTGGCCTTGAACTCACTGTGTAGCCCAGGCTGGCCTTGGATTTACAGCAATTCTTCTGCCTCAGCCTCCCAGGTGCTGGGATTACAGGGATGTACCACCATTCCTGGCAAGAGTGCTGATTAATTATCCCATGCTGAAGTCTGGAGTTCAAATCTTAATCTTAAACAGGGTTATCAAATCAAACTAAGCACTTCCACATAGGATTGCTGACGTTAAACAGCTGAACACATAATGGTCCTTATTCCTGGAGAGCATTGAACCACTATTATAAAAGATTCTGTTCTCAGTTCTGCTCAGTAACCTTAGTTTTTTTTCTTTTTTCATTTTCAAAGTATATTTAAACTTTCTGAGCCAGTACTTAACTATTTAAGTGATGAGAAGAATGGCAGTGTGCCATTCATGGACCCTGCCGACCCTGGACGACTTTAGTTGGAGGACCTGTGAAACCCCCAGGCAGAGGACAGGTAGACAGGGGAGATGGAGGTTTTTGTTCTGTTTCTTGACCTGTGAACCCCCCAGGCAGAGGACCGGTAGGTAGGGGAGATTGATGTTTTCTGTCTGTTTCTTGAGGACTTTGATCAGTTATCTTTTCACTTTACCTGGTCCCCTGTCTGGTCTGTCTTCTGGTTGCCGATGTGCCTGTCCCAAAACTGCCCTTATTTATCCTTGCGGTGCTGGGTTGAATTTTTCCTCCTCTCCGAAGTAACACCCACTGTTTTCCTCTTGTAGACTCGCTTCTTGCCCTGGAGTGCCTCCTCCATTCCCCAGGGCCCCGTGGAACTCGTGTCCCTCTGACACATCATCTCCAGGGAGTGGGTTGATGCAGAAGGAAGAGAGCAGGCTGTCTTCTCTCCCTGGGCTCTCATCAACTGCAGCCCTTCCCCTCAAAGTAATCAGTTTCTGTTTTGTTTGTTTGTTTGTTTGTTTTGAGACAGGCTTTATGTAGTTCAGGCTGGCCTTGAACTAAGTAGCCCAAACTGGCCTTGAACTCACAGCAGTCCTCCTGCCTCAACCTCCTGCATGCTGCATTACAGGTGTGTGCCAGCACACATGGCCAGTTACTTGTTTTTTATGTATCCCACCACAGTTTCTTATTTTTTTCCTTTCCTTTTACACGAAAGATGGCATGCATTATATACTTTTGTTTTTTCATGTAATTTATCTTGGATATCTTTTCAGATCAGTACATAGTAACTTCCTCATTGTCTAACATTTTATGATGTTTTATAATTTAACCAATGGTTGGGAATTTTTACACAGTAAAGTCCCAGATGATTTTAAAATATGAATGACCTTTGAGCCTTGTCTGAGAAATATGCTTTTCATTTCTCTAAAACTTACATTTCCATAGTACGTTATAGCTTATAAGCACTTTACAGTTCTGAAATTAATCCTCACAAACCCCCTTTGGGTCAGTACTACGAGTCCTACCAGCCAAATAGAGAAAAAAATCTGTTTAGGATTTTGCTGACTGTAGTGCAAAATTCTTCAACAAACTTCTCACTGTGGTCTTTTCGTGCTGCAAACACAAGGTGTGCTTGAGAAACACAGCCTGCTTTGTAGGGCTGGTAAAAGTCTTCATTACTGCATTTATAACCACTGGTAAATTTACTTCCTTTACTTTACTCACTTCTTTAAAACCAGTAGAGCGTACACAAAAGGATCTCCACATAAATGATGCTTTGAGAAACAAAACCAATTTAGAAAACAGTTATGCAAATGTTCTTTTTATAGGTTAAAAATATCCTAACTGAAACACATGTATGCAGAAGAAGTGACTTGCTTAATGAAATTGAAAGTGTGTACTGAGATGACTGTAGCTCCTTAAGTAGGTAAATCCTTGGACCAAGAAAAATAGGGGGCACTTTAAGCTGAGGTTTGACATTTAGGAAGATCTCTGTTGGTCACAGTGCAGCCTTACCTATGTAATCTGACCTGTTCATGATGCACAGATGAAATACAGAAGACTTGAGTATTATTTTTAAAATGTTGTTAGTAGTGAGATAACTTGAGCTGGGAATTCTGCTGCCTGTATATGAAGATGGGCACTTATACTGCAAGGCCAGTAACGGTCCTTTGTATACTTACGCTATGGGATGTAGATTCCTGTAAAGTATTTTAAACTGTTTTGTTGGCTCCTAAGTTTTTTTTTTTTATTAATTGTACATCTTACTGGGACTCAGTGTGATATTTCTGAACATGCGTTGATTGTGTACTGATTAAATCCAATCTTCCTTTTTCTGCCTTCCTCTCTGCCCTTCCTAACTTCTTGTAACCATTGTACCTCAGATATTTTTTTCTATTTCTAACCCAGACTCTTGATTTCTTTTGTATTTCTATGTTCTTTTATACTCACGTTGACATTTAACCTGTAGGCATGCTGGACATTTAGCGATTACTAATTAATACTTTACTATAGTCATATAGTAGAGATGCTGGACATTTAGCGATTACTAATTAATATTTTACTATAGTCATATATTAATCTCATCCTTTCTGCTTAGTAAATGAGCAGCCCGAAGCCTGGAGAGGTTGAAGCTTGTGCGGCTCACTGCCTTGTCCACAGTGTCTGGTGGTGCTTGCCAGTGCCTGGCTCTTTCTCTGGAGAGGCTCTAATTAGCTGACCCTGATATTCTTGGGGAAAGGCTGAATTTAAAACACATTCTCTTGCCCCTGCCTGTGCCTCTTACTCTCTTTTCTTTTCTTTCCTTTTTCCTTTTCCTTTTCCTTTTCCTTTTCCTTTTCCTTTTCCTTTTCTTTTCTTTCTTGTGCCAGGAGTTGAACTCAGGACCTTGTGCTTGCCAGGCAGGCACTGTGCCACTAAGCTATATCCTCTAGTGTGGCCCAGTTACTAAACGACTGGGAGGAGTATTATATTTGCAGACCTTACAAGGAGCCCAACTCATGGCAGTGTGTAATAGGGACTTTGTGGAAGGGCACCCAAACTGGGGATGGAACACGAGGCTCCTGGGCAGCAAGTAGGGGCTGGCAGGAGCAGTGCTTAGCCCATCTGCGCCATGAGTCTGCCCTCCACCTCCCCCCATCCTGAGGCAGAGCAGTGTGTCCCAGTCCCACAGTGGTTGTGTCCTGTGTTAGTGAGCGGTGCCTTTACACGGCTCTTTCTCTTCCCCCTAGGTCCTTTCCCATAACCTGTGCACGGTGCTGAAGGTTCCTCACGACCCCGTGGCCCTTGAAGAGCACTTCAGGGATGATGACGAAGGGCCGGTCTCCAATCAGGGCTACATGCCATATTTAAACAAGTTCATTCTGGAAAAGGTATGAGCCTAACGCCCTGTTCTTCAGCCTTGTTTGGTTTGCATTTGTCTGGTGGGTGCCAGAGCCGAGGCTCGGGGCATCAGTAGAGCAAGGACACGCATGAGTGCGGGGACTGAGGGTGCTTCCCATGCCTCCTCCCTCCCTGATCGTTGTCCACCTTGGTGTGTTCTTTGGGAATGAGGGTGTTTTGTTAACTTCTGCATGTCCCTTCTCAGGCTGCTGTTTTCATTTTAAAAATGCGGTTCCCTAGGTACTGGCAGTGTTTGTTAAAGCGTGGATGTGATGGAGTTAGTGTAAACACTAAGGGGCTGACAGTTATCTTTATTATTTAGAAGTTATCCTGCAGGCGTTTCAGCTCAGACTTTTCAAGGTACTGCCTGGATGCTGGCTCTGAGTTATTTTCTGAGTGAAGATGTAAAAACCAGTCATGTTTAGAAGCTAAATAAAGCCTATTGAATTTGCCATGTTCAGTTGTTATTAAAAATTTACATATATGTGAATGTACTTCATGTGAAATTTAAAAAAAAATTACAGTAGGTGATACATAAGAGAATATAACAATGGTACAGATTTATGGGGTACCATGTGGTGTTTCCATACATGTATATGTTGTTTAATGCTTACGTCAGATGAAAGCAACCTTCTCAAACACTTTTCATTGCTTTATGATGAAAACATTAAAAATTCCCCTTTCCAGCTTTTTAATGCCATAGCACTATCTGTGTTCACCCTGGTGTGCAGGAGCACACCGGAGCTCACTGTTGTCTAATTGTAGCTTGGATCCATTGGGAAGTTTCTGCCCTCCTTTCCAAGTATTGAATGTAATGCATGAAAAGACCCAAATAATCCAGCCAGGTGTGGTGGTGCACACCTGTGATCCCAGCATGCTCAGAAGGCTGAGGCAGGAGGATCAGGCAGGAAAATCATTTTGAGTTTGAGACCAGCCTGAGCTACAGGCAAGATCCTGTCACAAAACAAAACAAAAGAAAAGAAAAGAAAAGAAAAGAAAAGAAAACAAAACAAAACAACAAATAATCCAAATGGTTGTACAAGTGAATAATTTTTATTAATTGAGGATTAAAATGTTATGAAAAGTAGCACACGCTTGCTATTAAAAAGGCAGTTGTAGAGAAATATGTGATATAAAAAGTGACCATTGTTCCTTACTCTTACTAGCTTGATGCTCCAGGAGTAACCATTCTTTGGTGAATATCTTTGTAGAGGTTTTTTTGTTTGTTTAGTTTTTTTTTTTTTTTTTTTGAGACAGAGGCCAGATGGGCCTCAAAGTTGTGATCCTCCTGCCCCAGGCTCCTGAGTAGCTGGGATTACAGGGCTGTACCACTGTGCGTGGTTTGTAACACCTTTGAAAATTGGATGCAGACACACATGCACACACTGTTACACACACGTGGTGTTTTGTTGCTGAATGAACAGAATCATACTATACATGCACTTCTGCAGTTTATCTTTCTTACTAATACTTAGTGTTACATTTGTGTATCTTACATATTTAGTTTAGTTGTGAAAGTAATATTCTCTGTGAAAGTTGTTGAAATCCTACTAATTACCTCCTAATAACACCAACCGTGATTTTTTTTTTGGTATTTTTTAAAAATGCTTTTCAGAGGGTGACAGTAATCAATCATTCATTCATTGTGACGGGGTCTTGCTATGTAGTTCAGGCCAGTGTTGAACTTGTTATATAGCTCAGGCTGGCCTCAAACTGGTGATGCTCCTGCTTCAGCCTCATGAGTGCTAAAATTACTGTGTATACCAACATGCTTGGTGTTGATAATACTTTTTTTGATACAGGGTCTCTCTTTGTATTTCAGACTGACTTGAACTCACTGTGTAGCTCAGGCTTTCCTCAGACTCAGCATTGCTGCTGCCTCAGCCTCCTGAGTGCTGGGATTACAGATGTGTGCTAGCACACCTGGCTGATAATATTTTTAAATTGAAAATAAAATACCTTTAAAAAACCAGTTTTTGTAGCTATTTATATATTTATCTGTGATTCAAATTTTTATTGTTATTTATATATGTGTAAATTAAAAAGTTTTAAAATATCTTTTCTGTAATACTGGGGAGTGAAATATGGTGAATTTATTTAACTAAATTTAGTGTGTGTGTGTGTGTGTGTGTGTGAGAGAGAGAGAGAGAGAGAGAGAGGATTTCAGTATGTAGTGCAGGCTGGCCTTGAACTCACAATAATTCTCTTGCCTCAGCCTCCTGAGTGCTGGGATTACAAGTGTGCATAACCACACCTGGCTAGTGATTTTTTTTTTGGGGGGGGTACTGGGGATCAAATTCAGGATTTTGCACTTGCCAGGCAGACACCGCTGCTAGGCTATATCCCCAGTCCTAGTGTTTTTTTTAAATAAAAGTAAAATGTAATGATTAATATTTTAATACTAACTTAATTAATTATTTGGAAACTACTGTAACAAAATGTTGCTCAGGACTTCTTTCCTTCCTTCCTTCCTTCCTTCCTTCCTTCCTTCCTTCCTTCCTTCCTTCCTTCCTTCCTTCCTTCTTTCCTGCTTGCTCTCTTTTTCTTCCTTTGTCTCTCTCTCTTTCTTTCTTCTCTGTTATGACAATTGAGTCCAGGGCCTTTTCATTCAACTGT
>PVJX010050415.1:0-10759 GCA_004027295.1 Dolichotis patagonum | reverse complement strand
TTTTGTTTTTATTTTCTAATCTGGTAATCTTGTTATTTTACAGGGTGACCCTTGTACAGCAAGCAAACCGGTGAAGAGCAGGACTCCTGCTCATTCTGGTTGAGAACACAGTAAATACAAAGGCTTAGAAACAGTACAGGGGAGTCATGGACTGTTGTGAGAAGTGTCTTTTATGTCCTGCCCCCTCTATTTTTTTTTTTGGTCATTGTCAAATAGGTTAATGTTGCAGGTCCTGTGAGAGTGAGTTTTATTTTTAGCAGTATTGCATTGGATATTTCAGTGATGAGTACTTGGGAAGTTACAGCAGAATCTCACTAACTCAAATTGTTGATGTGGAGTTTGCTGCTCATGGCTGAGTTTGGTAGGCTTAGAACTGTGTGAAAAATCTGTAGTTAAAATGAACCTTCTGCTTCAGAACATGGTTCATTTATTTGGGTGACCATAGTTTCATTTTACATATTTATTTCTCTACTGAACAGTTCTTTGGCATATGCTCAATAGACTATACATCATTCTCTTTTGAAAACTATGCCTGCATTCAGCAGTCTTAACTCTTTGTTTGCTTGGTATTTCTTTGATTCATCTATATTAGCAAATAATTTTTAGTCTCTATAATAATCTGGAATTTGCTTTCTGAAATAGATGCTATATGCCAAATCCAGTATGACTTCTAGAGTATTTAGTATGCTGAACTGAAATCTTTCAAAAAAATCTTTTTAATTGGTAAAATAAGAAAAACTAAAAGAAAAATTCTTTATATTAAACTATTAATATTGATCAACATTTATTTAAATTTACTTTCAAGTCATTAGTTTTGTGGATATAATTCATAAAATTTTTTATGTTAAACAATTAATTTCATGGAAACATTTAAAATTAAATATGAAAATTAGGGCTTAAACTATTTCAGTGAATATCTCAGAAAATTACACCAACATTGAATCGTGACTTGACGTCACCCCTTTCTACTTACTTTGTCACTCACAGGAAACTATGCATCTTTTTTATTTGTCGTTTCATTAAACTGTGGTATAATTTTTGGAAACATGCAATTGGATAGATTTTAAGATAAAAATCTTGAAAAAGTGTGTCTTTTTCAGGATTAGAGGCATAAAACACTTTTTTCTTAATATATGATTTGGAAAGAATTGCAGATAGAAGACATAATTGCCTGCATTTAGAAAACGAGACTGCCAGTTGTGGTGGCACATGCCTGTAATCTCAGATTTTAGAGGCTGAAGCAGGAGGATTGCCGTGAGTTCTAGACCAACCAAGGTTACACAGTTCAAGACCAGTGAGACCCTGTCTCAAAAAACAAAACCAATTAAATAAAAAAGGAAACTAATTAAAATCTTTGTTACATTGAAATCATCAGAAAAGTGTTGTAAATCTCTCTAAGGGTCACTTCCAAAGAAACAAACTAGTATAGAAAAATGAAAGAGAGCAAGTTGTAAGATGAACCTCCAATGAGAAATGGCCGTAGCATAAAACTAAGTTGTTGGTGAGTATGTCCAAAAGTAACCACAGTTACATAGGGGAACTTTATTTTTGAGCGCCACAAAATTTTTCAGTGTACTGTAAGCCAAGTAAACACCGGGACACACTCAAGTCAGAACTATGGTCAAAGGTGTGCCATGTTGCTGGCCTGCCCAATCCATTGTGGTCAATTGTTAGTACAGCTGTGTTTTGTTTTTTAGTTTTGTTTGCTTCAATTTTATGGCTGTCCAGTTTACTTGTAATAAACAGCATTCCTTTAAATTGTATAGTTTGATGAATTTTGTTCATTTCCTACACTTTTGAAAAAGTGATCTTGATTGTACAAAAGTACAATCAAGATAGAGAACATTTTTATTATTTTAAAAGGCTTATTTGTCCTCCCTTGGACAGTCCATCCTGCATCCTCCCTGGACCTGGACACTGAGGGCTGTGCTGCTTGTCACTGTAGATGGGTCTTCGTTTTATATACATGGAATTATATAGTCCATGCTCTTTATGAGGCTTCTTTTAATCTGAAAAATCAATTTAACATTCCTTCTTAAGAAGAAACTTAAGTTTGTGTGTATCCATAGTTGATTCTTTTAATTTATAAGTAGAATGAATTCATGGTTTTTGTGTGGATGTTTTGTTTCTTCACCTGAGTCATGTTGGTATTAACATCAAGGACTATGTTTTGTATCTTTATATTGCCTTGGAACTTAAACTAATTCCTTGTATATAGTACAGGTTGTTTAGCTGATTGATTTACTTATTTGAGGGCTGATTTTGGAGTGGTCCTTGTATCAATATTACTCACCAGTTGTAAAAAGTAAAATTGCATCTGCATGGCAAGTATGCTACATATACTTGCAGTATCTGTGAGCAGTTATCGGCTACAGCAAGAAGTTCACTGGGAGGATTGTCTTATTAGTATTTATATTTGAGCCTCAGTAGTGTTCATACATACAATTGTGCTACTTTGATACACAAGACACAGGACTTGTCACTGAGTATGTACCGAAAAGCCATTACTTTTAAACACGGTGCTGTTTCATGTTTCATGTTTACTTTTTCTCAAAACATGTTTCTCAGGGCTGGAGATGTAGCTCAGCAGCACAGCACCTGCCTGAAAAGTGCTAGGCCCCGAGTTCAATTCCTGGTAGCAAAAGAGAAAATAACAAAGCAAAGCACAACAAAGCAAAGCACAACAAAGCAAAGCAAAACATAAAAAGCAAAATCACACAAAACGTGTTTTGACTCTGCTCAATAATTGGATTTTTTTATTTTTTTTGGTGCCAGGGATTGAACCTCATGACCTCACGTTTGCCAAGCAGTTGCTTACACTGCTGAGCTAAACCCCCCACCCTAAGAATTGGAATTTCTGTTTATTTCAAATAAAAGTCTATACATTAGTGCAGATGTACAAATTACTTTTCTCTCTTTCCCTCTCGCCCTCCCTGCTGTCTCAGGCTGTGGCTGTGGCACCTTTTACCTCCCTCACATCTTACAGTTGTGCTCGGATGTCACTTCACCCCTGCCAACCATGGGCTGCTTGACAGTTTCTTTGGCTTCACATTGCCTGACTACTGCCTCACTTCCTTCTTTCGGGGTTTTCCTTTTCCTGATCAATCAAATGTACACGTGAGTTACTCTTTTCCAAGGTTTAATGATTGTTCTTTGTGTGTCTGGGCACAGTAGAAGCCCTATGAAGGCAAGAATCTTTGTGAATGTCATGACCTACCTGGTTTATGTCAGATGCCTGGAACAGTGCTTTGTGTGGAGTGTGTTCCAAAGAATTTGAATCAGGACATGAACTGGATGTTTTCATTTCTCTTTCTTTGCCATCTGCAAGTGGTATTAAACAGTATATGGAGGCAAGGTATAAGGCAAGGTAAAGGTGTAGAAATACTGATAACCAAGTCTGTCATAAGAGTCAATGAAGAACAAAAAAAATAACTTAGTATTGAAATCCTCTTCACCATGTTTTGTCTCTGTTATGTCATTTTACTTATTATTATCAACACTTGATTACATTGCTTCTTAGAGATGGAATAGACCTGGCATACTTTTTTAGATCCCTTTATGCAGAAATTCCTGCTTTGGAGCTTTGGAGGTATGTAGAACAAATACAATTCATGTGGGTTTTTAAATTAATTTTAGTTTGAGTGTTACAGGTAAAATTTCTTTCTGAACCAGTTTTTGTCTTTTCTACCTTGACACGCTCGTTTTGATGCCTGGTGCCTGAACATAGTTAACTAGATAACTTCTCATCCAACCTCTTTATTTTAGGGAAAATAGACATAAATGGTGAAACAATTTACCTACAGTGAAATGACTAGTTAACACCATTTTCCCTGTGGTATGAAAAAAATTCTAATATATGAAATCATTTACCAGTGAATTACAGGAAAGGTAATTGCAAAATGTTATTTCTGCTCTTTAAATCGGCTTTTTAAAATTTCTGACCTACAAAATGGCTTGTTTGTGGTCATTTAGGCTCACAGATGGGGAACTGTCTTTCAGCATCATAAATTACCTTTAAATGATCCAGGTTGCACAGAAGTTTCCTCACAGTTGGTGGAGGGAGAAGTGAATAAATCATACTTCTGTGGCAATTCATTTGGTGATGAGAATTCTACTGAAAATCAAAATACGTGATCTTCTCATTTTTCCTGTTAGCTTCTTAAAGCTGAGCAGTAATTGTATTTGCTATAAGTGTGGGATGAGGAATAGCATGAGGAGCAATGGCAATATCATTTTGTATTTGGGGGAAGAAGATAACGCTTGAGGGAAGGCTAGGAAACTTCTGTTTCCTAGACAGAAAAGCCTTAGATCATTGCTTCAAACCACAGTGATATATAACTTAAAGCGTCTATTGCCGAGTTTCTTTTTTCTTTCAGTTAATTAAAAAATGTAGAACAGTATTCCTCAAACAATACCTGTATTAGTGGGGACTCACTAGAGTAATATATATATAGTTATAGTTATAGTTATAGTTATAGTTATAGTTATAGTTATAGTTATGCACATAGATCGATAGATCAGTCTATCTATAGATTACCAGGTAGGCTTACAGAGGTTGCCTGCAGGGTCAGGTTTAGACAAATGCCGACTGGACAGCCAGATGACCCAGTGAAAAGCAGGAGACCTGGACCTCACTGCTGAGGCGCATTGGTAGCCAAAGGGTCTGTGTTGGAGGGCTGAAAATTTGGGGCGAGGAGGTTTAACAAGTCTGAGACGGGGCTGGTGGGTTTGTGCCTGAGGCAGTGGTGAGACAGCAAGGCCCCTGAAGAGACTGAAGCAAAGCTTGCTTCTCCTTTTCCCTTTTTATACCATGAGGGCTGCAAACCCACTGCCCGATGCCACTTACACCCAAGGTGAATCTTCTGTCTCAGTGAATCTGTTCAGCCACACCCAGGATTGTGCTAATCCAGTCATTTGGGAGTTTGTCACTCTAGCTGACACAACTGTTAACTATCACCATTTCTTCTTTTAGAGTATTGACTAATACAGAATGTATTAGTAGTAATTTTATACTAGCCTTTATGTCCTGGGAGTATTTGTCACCACCAATAAGCCTCAGACACTATAAAATGAATGTATGAAGTGCTTTCCATATTGACCACCTATTTCAGTGGTCGGAGAATATATTAATTGTATGTTTCTGTTCTGTGAAAATCGTGTAGAAAAGAGGAAATTCCAAGTGAATAATCAGGATATATTTTCAAATTATTCTTCTAGTTAGCTTGAGTTATTTTTTCTGAAAAATGAAGGGCTACTAAAGGAATATTTTCCCTCAAAACTCAATGTCAGGGTATTAGTAAATAGTCAGAAAATGCTGAAGGGGCACATACAGCACCATGGAAATCCTCACTAATAAAATATTCTTGTTTCCAAAAATTACTGTATATTTGTGAATAACAATCCTGATTTTGTATTTATCTTAGGGTAAATATAATGAAAGTCAAAATTCAAATAAAAAGTGTCACAATAAATTACAGTAAAAAGAAGCCAATTTTGAACTAATCTATATCACATCAGAGTAGTTCATATGTTAGAATAACTGCAAAGATGCATCTTTCAGTCCTTTAAATGTTAAATCACATTGATGAGACGACCGAACCAAAATGTCAAACTCCATAGGAAATTGTACTAGTGAGGCTGCCTTCTGCATTAAGATTCTCATTAAAAATTTTACACCAGGGCTGGGCTGTAGTATTGTCAGACTGTATGAAAGAATCCCTGGGTTCCAGCCTCAGGACCACAGAAATAAGACAGAACAACAATAACAAAAAACCCTACCCAAATGTTGTTTTTTTAAATAGGAAAGGCCCTTTATTGTTCAGATTAGCTAGATTGTCAGTAACTGAAAATGTTTCAGACATGTATTTGCAGTTTAAATGCCAGGTATTTACACTTCGGTTGTAACTGTGTATCATTTGGGCCCTCCTGGAAGCAGATGCTGATGTGCACAGAGATATAAACAGCAATCGAGGGGAAAGTGCTGTGGTTGACGACAGAGGAAAGAGACAGTATGCTGAGGTTGGAGTAGGGACAGGGAGCCAAATCAAATCCATGTCATACATCTGATCATTTCTCAGCCTGCTTTGTGGAGAGCTTGCCCATCAGAGGGATCCCTGGTTTAGAAAAAAGGTCCAGGCTTCAGTACCTCTTGTTCTTTCACCACTTCTAGGCCATCTCAGGAGAGTATGACTTCAGCAGTTCCTGCAAGTACTGAGAGCTGGAGTTCTCAGCTTATGAGTCCTCACAGCTGCAGAGTGAGTTGTTGGAAGGACACTGAATGCCATGCAGCAGTTGGTACAGATTCATAGTCATTGAACAGTGTGATGTGTGTACAGTGCAATGTGTGAGGTATGTGTATATAGGCCATTGGCCTTGAAAATTTAAACACAGAACATTTGTGTCAGTTGCAATGCTGTCTTGAAACTCAAGAGAACTTTAATGTCATAGGTTTTTGTCAGTCATTCCATGCAAGATAAACTTGAAAGATGAGAGACAATTATCAAACTAGTGCTCTATGCAAAGTTCAGACTCTAAGTGATTCTGCATCTGCTTGTTATGTATATCATTGCCTTTGTAAAGCCAGTAAGTAAATTCTGTACCTGTGTATATAATCTTATGCTGGAGGTGATTAATGGGTTGGGATGCTCTATGTAATGAGTACTGCACTTCTTTCTAGAATTCTCCAGAATGTATTTCTGTTTTGAAGGCTGAGCATGCCTCCTCAGTGTCATGTTGGTGTCCAGATCTTTTCACCTGCTGTTTTCTCTGCACGTAATTTCATTGCATGTTGGCAGTGCAAGTTTCCCTGGTTCACTGTAATCCCTGTTCATATGTCACCTTCTCAGAGAGGTCTTCTGTCTCCATCTGTTCTGAAACAGTAACCCTTCTCACTGTCTTCTCTGCTTTTTAATGTGATGGCTAGTCATGCACAGCATTGTATAGCTAGTTTTTTTTAATTCCAGTTTTATTACATATTCTACAGGGGCAAGGATTTTTGTCTATATTGTGTATAGTAGTGCATAGCATGTGTAATAGGCACGCAAAACACATTCACTGAATGAATGATGCTAAAAAAAAAGAGGAAGGAAAAAATTATGTTGGCGGTCTTTAACTACCTTATAATTTCCAAAATATAAAGTAAGTATTTACCCAAATTGAGGCTCATGATACATTCTCACTTTAGGAGTAGCTATACCATCATGCAGGAAAAAGATATTTCCTTGAGTAATATGCTTATTTTATCAAGATATGTTAGAAAGGTGTCTCTCATGTTTGAACCATCCATTATTTCAAATGTTCTCTACTTGTTACAGAAATTCTCCTCCTTTTCAGCATTTGGAAATCTTTTAAATGGCATAATACTCAGCAGGGTCATTGAGAATTTCACAGACTTATGTCAGACTTCTTAAAAAATTTTTTTGGAGTTCTGGGACTTGAACTCAGGACCTCATGCTTGCCAGACAGGCACTGCACCACTAAGCTAAATCCCCAGTCCCTTGTCAGATTTTGTAATAAAAAAATTTGTCTGTATTTAGTCATAAACACAAACAGGACTATTCATGTCCCCTATAAAGTGAAGAAAGAGAGGTGACCTTTGCATCTGCCCTGGTATCTTGTGCTTGCTGGTCAGTCTGATAATTACGAAGCATCCTGTCGATAAGCCGAAGATGAGTCCTGATCTCAGCTTGCCACTTTTCTATTTTCTTCTGTCTCTGGAGCAGCAGTATTGGAGGCAGTCTCCCCCAGTCATCATACCATGATTCAGTTGACCTATTCTTTGTGGACTACTGAAAGACAGAAGAATAGATCATTCAATAAATCATTAACACTTTTTTTAAAAGATCAATAGTTACTGACAGAATATTTCTCTGGCTGAACATTTTGACCTCAACTAAGCTATAGAGTTTCCTTGGCCAGAGTTAGAAATCTAAGCTCCTGAAGAGTAAAATATTACCGATACAAATATGTGCTATTTTTTTTTTACCACACTGGGATTAAAATATGTAGGTTTTGCAATATTAGTTTAAAACTCCAGAGAGTCACTTTCTAATTGCTTACGTTGAAGTAAATCTTAAATAGAGTAATTACTGTAAAAATGAATCCTATTATGAGATGATTATATTTTGTACATAATACAGTAATGCAAAACTCAAATTTCATTCCATCTCACTGAAGCAGTGAGGTCATTTCAGTGTGCAACCTTTAAGAGCTGGCAAGGTGATAAATGAATTTTCTTGTATAACATTCTGTCCATTGTTTTGATTCTAACTGTTCAATACAAGTGGACTCTTTTCTCAAATATACTGTTTAAAGAAGAGTCAGAAGTTCTGATACAATTCTCACGTGTATAGACTAACAGATCCTCAAGTATGTTTCAGCCATGCTTTGAAGTATTGATTTTAATATCATTAAATAGTAGGGGAAAAAAGTAGTTAAGGACAAGTATACTCGGATGAAATACACTAACAGTAATCATCTCAATCAAAATCTAAGTTTGGCTTTGGAATGAATCATATGTTCTTCAAATGTTCACACTAAATAAAGTTTTAGTTTCCATCTTATTTCATCTCATTCTTTCTGTGACATAGGTAACAGTCTGTTAAGTACTTGGTTCCTAAAGGACAGTAATGTCATTTCCAAACTTCATATAGTACAGTAGTGCAAAGTATTTTTAAGGTCAGAGCTTCACTCAGTTCATCACTTAGAATCTGAGTTGATATGCAGGGTTGCAGCTCTCTACATAGCAAAAATAGACAGCAGGACTTTGGAAGTTGGATGATAAAGGTAAGAAAGTATAACAGGCACGAAGAGTTCTGCCTACTGCACACATTTCTGTTAGCGTTAAGTTTAAACAGCTTCTATATTAAACTATTAAACTTATGTATTAAAGACTGTTTTATGAGTGAAGTGTACTATGAAGTTATTAACATGCAGCATCATAAACACTTTTGGATACTTCATACATTAATGATTAGAAAATAAAGTTGAGTGTGGTGGCACATGCTGTAATCCCCGGGTAAGCTAAGCAGGAGGATTGTCACTTAGTTCAAGGCTGGCCTGGACTGTCTAAAGACACAAAGCTACAGAGTGAGCAACAAAAGACAAAACAAACAAACAAACCAATCTCCTATTCTTGGAAAGCAAATAAAAAACTTAAATATTTTAAAGGAATAATGTGGGATGGTTTCATAAATGCTATATTTTACTATATTGTTGTAAGCGGTTGTATTTATGACTGCTTTCTAAAATGTCATATAAATATATATATTTTAAAATGTGTTTTATTTTAATAGTATTCTGTTTTCTAAAGTTATCTGAAAATAGAATAAATTAATGATACAACTCAACTCCTAAAGATTTTCAGTTGAATTATGTAAATACCTTGAACTTAATCAAATACATGTAGTATACGTAATTATATAGGTACATTTGAATTGCTTTATTTCCGAAAACAATGTACAAGAGTACCTTAGTCTTATTTAAATTTGATGTTAAACAAATAAAATTCGAAAAGAAGCTAGTGTCAGAAATTTTTTCCCATTTATTTTAATGGATACAACTTGTTTTTCGCTTGGATGAGCTTATGTTTGTTGACACTTAGATCAGTGTGTAGATGCACAGTGATCCCTGACTTAGTCGTTCAGTTCTTTCTTGAAGACTGGTTGTAACTCAAGTTAACTGAAGGCCCAAGCTCCTCTACACAGCCTTCAGAGTCTCTCTCCTGTGTAATTTTAGCTTCTACTTTCTTCCAGGCAGGTCTCACAGTGTCCTTAGAGAGACATAGGCCCTGGAGTTCTCATTTAACCTCATGCAGGAAAAGATGTTGAAATGTTCCTTCCAGAGCACTTGAAGAATTAGATCTGAGCTGAGACCATGTGGAAGCATAAGCGACCAGCATTTGTTCATAACTCAAGACTTGATCATGAGTTAAAACTAAAATTCTGGTCATCACCCAAGTTGGTCATATGTTGGCCCGGTCCTAACTCAGGATTTCTCTGCAAGTGAAGCGGGGAATGGAGGCACTGAGGAAATCAGACCATGGGTACTGTCTTTTGAGTAACCAAACAAATTAATATGCAAGAGTGTATTACAATACATGCTTCAGACATTCTAAAGAACTGAAGAGAATAACTTAGTCTGAAAAATTTGTCCATTTTAAATATAGTAGAGAGCATTTGGGAAGAATTATAGTTTACAAGGTTAAAACTGTCAAATCAGTATTCACATACCCAGAATGGATCTTATTTACAGGTAGATTTAAAAGTGATTAAGTTTGTCACTAAATATAATGAAAATTGCAGTTGGCTAAGGTTTTAGAGTATGGTAGTCTCATTTGTCATGTAGATTACAAACAAAATGTAATATAATTTAGTATTTCCAAACAATAGAAGTGATTTCCCATGTTGTGACAATCATAAAAAGACAAAACAGAAAGCATATTCTTGCAGCAGATAGTTATCTAATCTATCAGACCTCGATAAGCCATTTCCTAATCAGAGATGGAATCTAAGCAGTGATTTGTGGTAATTATCATATGAAAATTAAACAAGAGTTATGCCACAGAATTTAAATTGAGTACCTGTATTATTGTTCTGATTTAATGATTGTTGAAAGTGTATTGTCAGGGCAATTGGAAATCTGCTGTTGTCAAAACAGATTTGGTATAAAATGCTAGCAATATTATGTTTTTGTGAAACTCATAATACATTATAATCGCAGTTTAAGATTTTCTGCAGAAAGAGGAAAAGGGAAGGACAAA
>PVJX010050414.1:0-10708 GCA_004027295.1 Dolichotis patagonum | reverse complement strand
CTCTATGGGTCCGAGACTTTCGGGTCCCAAAGAGACAGGCTGAGATGCTGCTTTCTGGGAGACTTCCAGTCCCAAAGAGTCGCACTGAGATGCAGGTCTGCACAGACTTTCGATCCAAACAGCCCAGGCCAGTCTACGGGTCCGAGAGTTTCAGGTCCCAAAGAGACAGCCTGAGATGCTACATTCTGGGAGACTTCCTGGGTATGAAGGGCGGGGCTATGGGCCCAAACAGACCTGGCCCAGAGGCCGATCTCCAGGCAGTTCCTTGCAGATGAAGGGCAGGCCTACCAGTACCAAACAGTCGCGCCGAGATGCATGTCTGTGCAGACTTTCGATCCAAACAGCCCAGGCCACTCTACGGGTCCGAGACAGTCCCAAAGAGTCGCGCCGAGATGCAGGTCTGTGCAGACTTTCAATCCAAACAGCCCAGGCTACTCTACAGGTCCGAGACTTTCGGGTCCCAAAGAGACAGCCCGAGATGCTGCTTTCTGGGAGACTTCCTGGGGGTGAAGGCCCACTCCATATTTTTAAAAAGTCACTGTTTTTCGAAGAGTTTTTTCAGCAAGATAACAATATTTGGCCTTCTTCTTACCTTGTGGCCTCAGAGTTCTCCAAGGCCTTTTTTTTTACATTTTCTTTTATTTTAAAGGGGTAAAATTAAACACAACAAAACAGAACAGAACGAGACATAAGAAAGCATAAATTTCAAAGCTAGACAACCAGAGATCTTAATATCTGTCTAATTGTCTCTTGTTTTCTTTCAAATGGTTGTCTATATCTTTGCATATGTGGAGTTCATACTAAATAACATAGCCAATCTTTTCACAAGATGTGTAGTTCACTGGCTCCCACTTGCTAAGCGATGGAGGGGGAGAGACAGGGATGGGGGACAGGATGACATGAGATATTTGATTCTCAGACTGTGTGCCAGAGAGGGGAGGAGTTCCTTGTTCTCCCAGAACCCCGAGTTAACCACATGGTGTGGGTCCTGAGGCACTAGGGTCTCTCTCCTTCAGGCCGCCAAGTGTCTGCCACACTCACAGCCAACCCCACTGAGGGGAGGAGCTCCTTGTTTTCCCAGCACCCGGAGTCACCCCATAGTGCAGGTCTCCAGGCACCAGGGTCTCTCTCAGCAAGCTGGTTGCTGGTTTGCTCAGCGCCCTAAGTTCCAACATGGCGCTGATCTCAGGAAACACTGTTGCTTCTTGCTTCTTGCCCTGGGTTGGCCATGGCTTGCTAGACCACAGCCACTTAACAGGGTGTCCAAGGCCCTTTTTCATGAAGGGCACCCAGAAGCATTAATATTTCATTCCCAAGGGAGGCCTATTTCTAGTACTGGGCATGCTAGAATTTTAAAAATGGTGAAAAGTGACACCTGCTAAGCAGCTCTGAGTGCAGCTGAGTCAAGGGACAAGAGGTAGCGTTAAGAAACAGTTTTATTTTTGACAAGGTCAGACCGAGGTGTTATCATTGCTAAGAAAAAACGGGTAGGTTTGGGACTTAAGAAAGCACAGGGGTAGAGGTTTCTGAAGGAAACACATTCTTCCCAATGAACACTTAAGCTTCTCGGTCCAAAAATCAGAGCCTAGGATCCCTGGGAGAGGATGTGCCAGCTTGAGGCTTTCCCTTGGTCATTGGAGACTCTTCTTTCCTCAGAAATCTCTCATCTCACATCAGGTCTAGGTCAGCAGCAGCCCCCAGAGCTGTGGCCACAGCCAGAGCCCCCACACTGCCGACCACTGTCACCATCGCAGGAGTCCGAGCTCCGCAGCCTGCACCTGTGGGACCTGCGGCGCCTGTGGTGGCTCAGGCAGCAGCCTCCCTCAGAGTTGGAGCTGAGGCCACCGCAGCCCCCACAGCTGGGAGCAGAGCAGGAGGAGGCAGCAGGCAGACACTGTGCTGGGCTCTTCTGGGGGCACTTGGGGGAGGGGCACTTGGGTGGGGGCTGGCACTGCTGCTGGTTCTGCTGGCAGGACATCTCCATAAGGTCAGGGAACCTGCAGAGACCAAGGAAAAAGCTCAGTGAGAAACTTACAGCCAGTGGGCCTTCCCTCTAAGTTCCTAGGACAGAGCTGCATCAGCATGAGGAAGGTAATATGGCTGGAAATGCTCAGCCATGCCAGGTGTCTCCCGTGTTGCTCCACACCCAGGATAAATCACTGCCAGCTGAACTAGCCACCCATGTTGTCATATTCCCCAGAACCCCTAAAGGATGCAACTATTTGGGTAAAGTGTTCTAGGGAAATATGTGGGAGCCTCAAGAGAAAGAGGATGTGGGA
Source organism: Dolichotis patagonum (assembly GCA_004027295.1). NCBI lineage: Eukaryota > Metazoa > Chordata > Mammalia > Rodentia > Caviidae > Dolichotis > Dolichotis patagonum. Next base: position 8,429 of record PVJX010050414.1, on the reverse strand, counting down.
CATTTCTGAATTCCTGTACCCTTTGAAGGTCACAAAATGTTTGTCTTGTCCCACAGGGTTCCCTCCTGACCTCAATTCCAGGATTACTCCCCCTATTAATCCCTCCTTGCCCTGTATCTCTGCATTTCTGTTTCAGATGTCTTCATTTCCCTCTCTTCTGCTGTGACCATAGTATTCCTTCCCACCACCTTAAACTGAGCCCCACTCCCTCCTGGATACTCACTGGCTGCAAGGTGGCAGGAGAAGAAGAGAAGGCTGTGTCTGTGGAGCCTGTGGGCTGTGGATGAGGAGTCCCAGGAAGGAGCCCTTTTATCCTGCGTGCTGTGGTGATGCACAGGCTGAGTTTGCTGCTGCTTTCACAACCAGGGGAGGTGACACCTGGGCACGTGCCCAGAACTAGGTTCCCAGCCTTTTCCTGGAATTTTCATAACGTTCTTGTAATGAGATTCGACCAGGAATCAAAACTATCATCCATGTGTCTCCCACTGGGGTCTACTGGGAGCCTTCCCTTCCCTCTCTCCCTCCTTCTCTTCATTCCTTTCCTCCTCTTCTGGCCCCTCTGTTTTAAGCTTCAATCTGTGTCATGAATTTGCTTATAAAAGGCCATGATTATGACGTATGTATATCCTGAGACCATGTCTTGAAAGCACAGGCACACAAACAGAAAAAGAAATAAATCACTAAACAAATCCTATGCAGTTAATATTTGTACTGGACTCTGCATAAAGTCCCCAGGCTGTTCAACCACTATGGCCTTTGGGTGTGATCCTTTGCCACCCTGTTATCTTCCAGCAATGAGACCCCTGGACTATGGATGGGAACACGAGGGCACTGTCTATTGCAAGCCCCAGTGATGACTTCAATGCAGCGAGAGGCAGCATGGAATTTCTAAGTTTTAAGGTGCGGAACCTGTTACATTTTGATGCACAAATAGATGAAATATACAGGACTGAAAATGTCCTCTGTTAGATTTTAGTCAATTACTGTAACCTGAAACATATTTTTCTATTTGAATTATTATAGCATCGTGTACCATGTAAAGAAAATTATAGTTAGAGGTATAATTAAACTGTTAATTCATACATTGTGTAACTCATTTTGTTATTAAAATACTATTATACAGTGGACTTATACTTTACAGCAGAGAAAAATATTAATGCCTTTGTTAACTTAGAAAAATTAATTATGTAGCTGCTGAGTGATAGAATGAATCAACTTGTTATATTTTATAGATTTAATGTTATAAAATATAATTCCTTATGACCATTAGAACATGAAGGACTCAATTCTATTTTTCTTTTCCTTTCTTTCTTTCTTTTTTTTTTTTTTTTTTTTTTTTTTTTTTTTTTTTTTTTTTTTTTTTTTTTTTTTTTTTTTTTTTTTTTTTTTTTTTTTTTTTTTTTTTGGTCTTTTTAAGTCAGGGTCTTACTATGCAGTTTAGACTGGCCTTGAACTCACTTTGTAGCCCAGGCTGACCTCAGACTCTGCAATTCTCCTGTCTTGGCCTCCGCAGAGTTGCGTTTAGAGGCCTGTGGCAGTGCATATGGCTTTTTCAATTCTACCTTTAGACCATCAGATTTTCTTCACTTTACTGGAAAATATTCCTGCTATGAAACAGAGAGAGCCTGCGAGTTACTCCAAGACTCTTTCAGGGAGGACATTAGCTGGGGATGGAGGTGGTGGAGGACATAGTTGGGGAACAAACGTGTACCCTCACCTCTATTGTGTTGTCTCCAGAATGACAATCTTAATCCCTCTGGAGCCAGCTTCCTGTCTCAGTCTCATTTCAGTTTTATCTACCGTGTCTCTCACATTGTGAAGATCTCCAAAACTGGACACATAATGAACCAGATTGCTGAACATATGAATGGTCTGAGAAGTGAGGATGGACGCTGTTTGCCACGCAGCCTTAGACGCACGGTCAGCCATGCACACGTTAAGTCTCCCTTCTGGTTCACATGGGGAGTCCTGGTTTATATCTCATGTACCACAGTAGCTCTTCAACAGTGTCTTGGTGTGAATGACCACACAAGAAGAGGTCAGCCCAAGGGAAATGGTACTAATAGCCCTGTTGGGGCTCCTCAGGAAGCTTTAACTTGATCTTTGAGTGTGACCAACATGGACACATCACCTGCTTTCTTTATCCCACAGATGTGATCCTCCTCCTTCCTAGTGGCATCATGAGCTGTTCTTTCTCAATTCCTCTCCATCAGTTACTAACTAACCTCCCCCAATTTCTACCTTTGACAAACCCTCAGCATCAGCTGTAGGCTACCCTGTGCTCACTACTGAGAACATGGCTGTGAAACAGAAAGACATTTTTCCCTTACAGGGACACCTGACAATCCGGCCAACCACACGTGCAGCAAATGACGAAGATGACTGTGGCACCTATGAGAGAAATGGCATGTGGAGGACGTGTGTAACAAGACTTAATCTCATAGGGTGTTCAGATCTTTCTTGGAAGTTAATAGCTTTTAACTAACTTGTTGTTCAGCACAAACCAGTTCAAAGCATCCTTTTGTTCTAAATGGGCATAATCCTGAGGCCCTGCTAAAAGTCATGGAAGGCCGTCTCAGTGAATGGGTGGAGTCCACAGTTTCTGAGTGACTCATAGAGATGAGGAGGCTGCTGAGCTCCTCTGAGGAAGGAGGAGAGGGAGGCTGTGAGCTGGGTCAAGAGAGGCAGGGCAGAGTGAGCCATGTGTCATGAGGGCTGTCCAGCTGGATTCTGTAGCCATGTGGCACATCGCTTTGGAGATCCCAAGACATTCGGTGGAGACTCTGAATTGTTAGTCCTATTCAGCTACTGTGATTTGGACAAATGGAGTTATTGTGACCTCATCTTTCACTCAGAGACTGAGAAATCAGCTCATATTTAGACCATATATTACAAAAGATATAAAAATGTGCCTTTTGGTAAATGTAGAAAACTCCAACAGACCAGAAATTTTAAAGAGGCACAATGTATAGTAGAGACAGTGCTGCACTCACAGTGGGCCAACAGGAAAACAAAAGCATAGTCATCTCAGTAGAAGCAGAAGAGGCATTTGATAAAATCGGATAGAAAATCATGATTAAAAGAAAATGAGAAATGGAACATCCTCACTATGATAAACAGCATCAAGAAAATCCTTACATTTCACATCATGCTTCATAGTGAGACAGTGAATGCTGCCTCCTGAGATTTAAAGCAGCGCAGAGGGAGAGCAATGAAACTCAGGGAACAAAACAGATCCAATAAATATAATTAATTTTCTTGAAGCACAGATACTAAGGCCAGTTACTGTAGAAAGGAGAATCATATAACAAATGACACTGACAATTTAATGTCCATATGCTAAAAAACTTTACTCAATAGTATATACAAAAATTAAATCAACATAAGTAACATGCAAAATTGTAAAGAACAAAACAACAGAACTTCTACAACAAAATATGATAGAAAATATTTGTGACTGGAGTTATACCAAAGGTTTTGTCAGATATAACAAAAAATCAAATTAGAAAAATATTCAAATTTATCAAAATTTAAAACTTCTGCTTTTCAAAAGACCCTGCTAAGAAAATAGAAAGAAAATTTATAAACTCTTTGCCAAACACAAATCTGACTAAAGGCTTCTGTTCCAAATATATAAAAACACCACAAATAAATCACAACTGATTCAAGTGGGAAGCATAGTTGAAGATATTTTTTAATAAAGAAGATATATTAATGACAAATGAACACATGCAAGATATTCACTGTCTTTAGCCATTAAGGAAATATCAATTAAAAAGAAGATGGAGTACCATGCCACACATATTGGAATGGTAAAATAAAAAGGAAAACAACTGGCCCAAAATACGATCAAGGATGTGGAACAGCTAGAACTCCCAATCATTGCCGGTGGGAACACACATCACTGAACAACTTTGGAAAACAGTTTGGTTTGTTATTTAAAAAATAAATTTTACCCTACAAATCTTATTCCTAAATATTTAGTCAAGCCGAAAAATTAATATTTGCATAAAAGCCCATAAGACAATATTCATAATGGCTTCATTTGTAACTTTTCTGAACCCAAATGTTCTTTAACAGTTAAAGGAAAGGAAAGACAAGTACGATACATCTCTACAATGCAGCACTACTTACCAATAAAAATGGAAAAAGCTGCTGATACATGAGACAACAGGGATGAACTGTGAATGCATATACTTTGTGAAAAGAACCACGTTTTTTTGCTCTCTAGGACAAGACCTTTGCACTAATTTTCATTGCCATCTTCCCCTGTCCCTTTTTAGAACAGAATTGGTACATAAAATGTGGTTCCGATGTTATAACACTCTGGAAGGGCAAAGTTACAAGCCTGAAAGTAGATCAGTGTGATTGTCAAGGGCTGACATAGGAGAGATATTAGTGACATAAGCACATGAAGGACTATTTGTAAGTGAAAAAGCTGCCAGCTCTCTTACCTCGAGCAGCATTTACACGGTGCGGTGTTTGTCAAAACTCACAGAACTTGGTGCTTAAATGAATGACTCTTTTTGATGTCTCAATATTACTTTCAGAAATCTACCTTAAAGATAGAAAAAACCACTTAAACACAATAATTCTCAGTAATAAGTAAAAAAATGACAAGGATAGAAAATGAAAATAAAACATATAAACACAAGATTTAGGATCAATCATAGTTACGGCAATGGGAGAAGCAGACTGTGTGGTTTGTTGGTGAACTACATAGATAGGTGAACTTACTATCAAAGTTCTTATTTTCACTTGGGTGCTGAAGACTGTATGTCTGTTATTTCAATAATGGATAGACAGATAAGCAGAATGATACATTAATTAAGAAGGTTCAGTATGGATCAAGGATGAGCATCTATCATGACCAAAGGATTGATCTTAATTCAAACCCATGCAGCCAAAAAGCCAATACTAAGAAAACCAAGTATAAACACCAGGAAGAAATGTCTTCTCAAGGTGCCATTTTGGGCTTCTTTATCTCATCTTCCCCCAAAATGATTCAGCTGCCTTTCATAACATCAAATATTTCCAAGGGCAAGAGTTGACCTTGTCTATTTGTTTGCTCTTTTGTTACTAACATGCCTCCTCAGAAAGTTCACCACAGAACTAGACTTCAGTCAAAGCACTTCCTGGTCCATAGGAAGCGCACTTGATGACCTAAGCCATAAATCGTCATATGAAATCAGTCAAGTACGGTGTTTTATTTTTCCATTATGTTATCCCAAGTCCTCAGATCTCAGGACCATGACCAAATCTTCACTGTACAGCACCTGTGGTTCCTCATGCTTAGGAAGAAGCAAGTGGGTTATGAGTTGAAGTATCTTCTTTTATCACCTCAGATTCACCTTGGACTTTGTTCTGAGAACAAATGGGTTTTAAGAAGGGAGAATCTGTTCTGCTTTCTTAAAGGAGAAGGATGAGGCAAAAGAGCTCTATTCCAAGGAAAAAAAGATTTCTTTTTAATTTTTAATTTTAAAGAGAGTAAAACAGAACAGTAAAATGAAACAAAACAAAACAAAACAGTATTAGGACAGTAGGAAATCCACAGTATTACTATATAGCATATTGTTGTCCTCTAAATAGTTGCCTAGAGCACTGGCTTCAGGCCTGTAAAGTCAATCAAATAATATAAATTTCACGTTGCTTCCCCACTTCAGTTATTATCATTTCAGCCTGTGTCATGTCCAATTGCTCATGGGTGGGAGTGGCGGGAGGCAGAGGCGGCTTTCTTACTGTTTCTCCCCAGCCATCGGGCCTCCCCCAGCACACAGTGAGTCTGCACAGCTTCCCTGCTGCTTCTCCCTGGACAGTAGACTCTCTGCTAGTGCATAGGGTTGGGGGCCACTTTGCCTCCTTGCTGTTTCTCTCCAGCAGCTGGCAGGGCCTCCAGCATTCCGTGCACTGCTTCCCTGCTGCTTCTCCCTGGTGGCTGACAGGACCTCTGCCAGGGCACAGGGGAAAGGGGTGAGTGTCACACTTCCTCCTCACTGCTTCTCCCCTGCAGCCAGCAGGGCCTCCGTTGGCACGTAGTGGATGGGAACCACATTTCTTCTCTACTGATTCTCCCTGGCAGCTGGCAGGTCCTCTCCGTCCAGCAGGTTCACCACTCTTGGCTTTCTTATTTTTGCTGAGTTTCAGAATTATCACTCTTCTGGCACTGCAAGCCTCAGTTCAGATCCTTGTTGTGCCCATGGAACCCACCTTTCTCCTTCTCTTCTTCATCTTGCTATATTCCAGGGTCTGGGCACCAAAACTTGGAGAGGTTTTTTTCTCTGCTGCTCACCACTCTGCAATCTTCCCAGAAGTCCAGAAGAAAAGTTTGAGAACATCAGGATATGAAATTGGGACTCAGAAAGGAACTCAGGGTGAAGTTGCGAAGCATGTTACAAGTCAGCTTTCAAATGATGAGTAAAGAGGACCTTCCTGTTGAGCTATCTGAAATTCTTGAGACTTGCAGGCTGGGAGACATGTCTTATACCCAGTGTAGCTTTTCCAACTACTCAAAATTGTATACTATTGAGACTAAAAATGGTATCTACACTTGTTTCTGGACAAGCACTCTACATGACATAGTAGTTACTTACGTCTTCAGCTAGATTTAAATAGCAATAGAGCACTGGCCATGCTGCTCTCATTCACTCAAAAATAACTACATCCTGCTTCAGGGCTCAGTTGTCACAGCTGTAAATACTTGTGCAGCATGTACCTTTTCTGCTAGGTTGTAGGGTCTCTAAAGTCTGCAGTATGCCACATTCACTGGCAAACACAAAGCAAAGAGAGTTACTGGCTCTACCTGAAACCCAGCATATTCTTCTCAAATGAAGGATTGTGGCAGCAAATGAATTAAATGAGAGTAGTCCAAGGAAATGGGACTGGTGATGACACTTAAGAATGAGATAGGCTTGGATTTGCTTTGGGCCTGAGGGCAAAACTCATGGAGTGCAGTCACCATTAGAGACACTTTGCATGCTGCCAATTTTTGGAGACCCCTGCAGTGAGCCCCAATCTCCTCCCTGGTTTACAGAGCACAGTGTGAAAGGAAACAAAGGGAAAGAGACAAAGTATTGGGGTGCATAGCAGGGATCTGGGATCACCAGTTGTTCTCTAGGAATAAAAGACCATGGGGCAGCCAGACTCTTGGCATTTATTCATTACGTCTGAGTCAAGTACAATGGGCAAAGTGCAGCGATATTTCCAGGGGAAATGCCAGAAGAGTGATAATAGCAGCTAGACTATAGTGGCTGGGAAGATCAAAACATTTTGGTAAGGACAAGGACAAAGATGAAATTTTTTGCAAGATTTGCAAGTTTTGCTAAACACCTTATGCTGTTTAGCAGGTATTATCTTGCCCTGTTAGGGCCACAGCAGTTATTAGTCTTAGGCCTTCCAGCTGTGACCAGAAAAAAGCAGGGAGTTTCCACATTTCAGTATGGCCCAAAAGGGCAAGACAAGGGGAGCCTAGGAGAGATACCATGTCGCTTTCAATTTGTGGTCTCCCACAGTCACCAACGAAAGTCACAAACCACAGGCTGCAGTAGAGCCCACAAGGCAACCTGAATTCCCTGCTAGAGCACATTCCAGCTCAGGCTACCCACCTCTCTCTGCATGCTGTAGGCTTGCCCGCTGCTTGCAAAGCTGAATCTTTTTCCACTCCTGCTTCTTGTGTGGCCTTATCATTTAGTCAAACGTGAACATGTCTTTTTCTCTTGCTGTGGGACAAGCAGCACAGTGAGTTAGTAGATGTTCCCCAGAGTAGCATTTAGGTGAAACTGAAAATATCTCAGAAAGAAACAGTGGTATCATGTTGAAGGTTGGGAGGATTTTATATGTGAGACGGAAGCCTGTCTGTACCAGTTGTTTGTAGGCCTGGAAAGACAGACCTGACAGCAGAGTTTTCTGGGGCTTGGCAGTTAGCTGTGTTCTGAGGCTGAGGGGAACGAACGTATGGCTGTTTTCCACAGTTTCATGGTGTCATGGAATGGACTCTGCAGTAAGGCAGAGCCATTCTGCCTGTGTGATTGCTTCCGTCTGGGCATTGTTGTAGGCTGCCTTTCTTACTGTTGAGTACTGAAGTTTGTGATCTAGTTAGGCAGAGCCAAATGCCAGACACGAAGTTGTGTGAGGTATCCTAGCTCGCTACTTATGGTAGAGAGGGCCAGGGGTTGTGTTAAAAGGATAAGCAAGGACACGGGCTTGCCGCTCATGTGAGGGTAGCCTTCAGAAGCAGAGACTGGTGTGTTAACCATCTGACTGCTGAAACTGGAGGTCACCACATCTTTATTCTGTGGGTAATTGCTACCTTACCCCTGATTTTCAGGTTAGGCAAGGGTTAAGGAGAGTACCAAAGTTTGGCTGGGTCCATGCTCACAGGTGACACCAAATGCTCTCTTTGTGGATAATTGTGGGACAGTCCCTATTTCTTG
>PVJX010050413.1:0-10693 GCA_004027295.1 Dolichotis patagonum | reverse complement strand
CATTTAGGCTGTTTCCAAGATCTAGTTATTACAAATTATGCTGCCATATTCATGGGTGCACATATATCAGCTAGCACCATTTATTAAAGAGGCTGTATGTCCTCCAGTGTATGTTTTTGGCCCCTTTGTCAAAGGTCAGGTGGCTGAATGTGCCTGGTGTTGTTTCTGCATCCTGTATTCTGTTCCATTGATCCATAAGTAGGGAATCGTTTCCACAAGTGGTTGCTGTTATTTTTTACAAAACACTAATAAAAAATCCTAGGAAGCCAGTACATGGATAATTGTCTACACAATTAAGTATGTCTTCATTTGCAAACTAGTTCTAAAATGTTCAGAATTACCAGTGGAAAGTACATTTGAAAAACAAAGAGGTTTTTTTTGGTCTTTTTGAGACAGAGTCTCACCGTGCAGTTCAGGCTGGCCTTGGGCTCACTTTGTAGCCCAGATTGGTCTCAAACTTGTAACGATCCTCCCTCCTGCCTCAGCCTCCTGAGTGCTGGGATTACAGGCATGTGCCACCAATGCCCAGCTGAAAAACAAAGAATTTACAGTTGAAAGATTTTTGTTTCCCACCCAGGCAGCCTTTATGCATAGTAGCTGGCCATCCTTTTCCTCTTTTCTTTTCTTTTGGTCTTTTTTTCTGGAGACAGGGTCTTGCTATGTAGTCCAGGCGCTGGCCTCAAACTTGCAGTGATCCTCCTGCCTCAGCCTGTTGAGTATGGGAGTTACAGTCATGCGCCACCATGCCCTTTCACCAAATGCATTTTTTTTCATCCAAATTAAGCATTACACAGTGACCTATAAGGAAATCAGACAGTTGTAGAGGCCTTGTCATTTTAAATCCAAACTCTAGTGAAGGCACCCCAGTCATGGTGCTGAGAGGGTTCCAGGGAGAGAAACAAGGACTGTGACCCAGTGTGCTTCTTCAGCTGTCCTCTGAACCAAATCCAGGGCAATGTCACCTTGCTTGTAATAAGTGCCTCTGCACTAATCAAGTATCATTTGGAAATTTTCACTATTTTGATAACCATCGGTAGGCCACAGTATTAGTGAGTTCTGGGCTTTTCCCTGGGGCCAATTACTCCATCTTATGTCTCTTGGGCAGGCTCCAGTCCCCTAGCTAGAGGACTATAAATATATAAAATTAAAAATCAGACAGAGACGCACGTGCACTCCTGCCAAGAAGTGAGACAGCTCAGGGGATCTCGCCAGAACCTGCCTTGACCCTCTACCTGCAGAGCTCTTGTAGAGAATTCATTAAAAGGAGAAATTGCTTTTGATCCCAGAAGCACTCATTATTTGTGCTTTGTGATAGATTTTTGTGTCGGAGGAGATATGGACAAATATCTGTTGTCCAGAAAATCCAATCGTAAAACTAATACTTTCATGCTTCAGCTGAGCAGTGCCCTGGATTTCTTGCATAAAAACCAGATCATCCATCAAGATCTAAAGCCTGATAACATCTTGATTTCTCAAGGCAGGCTGGACACAAGTGACTTGGAACCCACATTGAAAATGGCTGATTTTTGGGGCCAGGGATTTAGCTCAGTGGCATAAGCGTATGCCTGGTGAGCGCAAGGTCATGAGTTCCATCCCTGGCATCAAAAAAAAAAAAAAAAAAAAAAAAAAAAAAGAAAGAAAATGGCTAATTTTGGTCTAAATAAAGTTTAGCCTCTGTGCAAAATGCAGAGGAACCTGTCAATGTAAACAAGTGTTTCCTTTCCATTGCCTGTGGAACTGATCTACATGGCTCCCGACGTGTGGGAAGGTCATTATACAGCAAAAACAGATGTCTTTGTGCTGGGGACCATCATCTGGGCCATGATGGAAAGGATGGCATTCGGAGACACGGAGACAAAGAAGGAACTCTTGGGGAACTGAGATTGTGCCTGCTGGGGAGGCACTTCTGGAAAATCCCAAAATGGAACTTCTCATTCCTATAAAAAAGAGAGTCTATGAATGGGCGAATCAAATAACTGATTAAAGACATGTTGGCTGTAAAACTTGAGGATTACCCAGATGCTTCTGAATTAGAACTCAGATTAGTAAAAATCCCATTTAAAGATAGCAGCTGGGAAACATGACATATTATTTGCAAGTATCTTGAATGACATGCTGCTTATTTAAGTGATGCAACATTATGTGGCTGAAAAACAAACAAAAAGCTATGTTCTAAGGGTTTAGATTTTATTGTAGGCTATTTCTTTTTCTTTATTTTTCTGAATTTAAACCAGCCATTTTATGTTTTAAACGTGTATTACCAACGTAGGCATAAAAATTTTTTTAATGATCACTGGTAGAAGTTTGGCAGGAAAAGAGCCAAGAGTCCAGTTTTCTGAAAATGTCTCTTAAATATTTTAGACATTCCTTGTCAGTATTAAATGTTTAATGGACGAAGAGGTTTGCATGCTGGCAATGCAATCTTTGAAGCTTTGTAAAGGAAACATATATGTATATATTTACATATATGTAAGTATGTGAATGTGTGCATTTTGCATTCCATCTGAAGAAAATGGCACTCTTTCCATCTCAGCCTCCCAAACGCTGGGATTACAGGTGTGCACCACCACACTGGGTTTAAGGCTTCTTAATCTGCACAGTTATCCTTCAGAGTGAGAGATGCCATCTTGAGGCAGCAACACTCGTGGCACTTTATAGGACTGAGGTTTCTGCTTGTGAGGCCTGGCTGATGTTTTCCACATTACCTCTCAGATGTCTTCCCTCAGCATTCGGTTCACACAGGGCCATCTTCACACCTCCTCTGTCCTCAACCACAGACAGCTTTGGTTTCCACAGCTGTAGCCACCTCCTACTAAGCATGGAGGCCATTCCTCTCATTTTTTCCACTGGATTCATACTTGCTTTGAAACTGTCACCATCACTGTGTCCACTTCGAGCTCCAAATACAGTCGAGCACTGCTAAACACAATAGGAAAATGTTCTGAGAAATGCACTGTTAGGTAATTTCCTTGTGCAAACATCACAGGATACTAACACAAACCTAGATGGTTTGGGTCAGACACATGAAATGGACATCTGAGACACAGTGAACCACAGCCCTTAGAGGCTACTGCTGACAATAACGCAGCATGCCATTTTATGACAACTTTTTCTCTTATATGAAGTAGGGGTGAACTCTAACGATAAAAAGAATAGTAAATACAAAAACCAGTAGCAGTCATTTATTACCATGAGGTACAATGTCTTGTACGTAATGGTATGTGCTGTACTTTTATATGACTGGCAGTTCAGTTGGCTTGTTTAACCAACAAACACGAGTAATGCACTTTGCTGGGATATTACAATGGTTGTGATGTCACTAGGTAGCAGGAACTTTTTAGGTTCATTTTAATCTTATGGGAATACTATGTACTATATACAATTTGTTGTTATCTAAATTTTGTTACGTAGCACATGACTGTACTTTTTTAATGTTAAATGTTGCATTGAAACCACTGAGTATACTGGATTTATGTCCACTTCAGTTAAAATACTGAGGGGTATAAAGCCCACTGGGAAAATGTTCCCCTCTCATTGCCTTCCTTTCTCTCGGCTCCTGTGACTGCTACCCTGGCTTCTGTTCCTTACATATGTATGCCTGAACTGTGACTGAGTCTGCATACTGCTTTTGAATTGCTCAGTTTATCTCCTTTGGGAATGCCTGTATGCATCCCAGAAGTTGAGTGGGATGTCTCAGTTTTGTTCACCCAAACCCCATGACTATGACACTTTGAAGATAATCTTCCTTGCCAAGTTGTTGATATTCCCACAAAGTGGTGGTAACACTTCCCCCAAAAAGAGAGCTATGTAAGTACAAATGTATTCCCAAAGCCACGATGAGCAATTAACTGTATCACCCTGGTTAATCCCAAAACACTCTGGCTTCAAAGTCTGGGCATTTACTCTGGGAATCCTGAGAATTCTGTTTAAGAAGTTGGGGCATTATCGGGAGGCTGAGGCAGGAGGATTTCTGCAAGTTCAAGACCAGCCTAAGCTACACTGTGAGTTCAAGGCCAGCCTGAAACTACAGTGAGATCCTGTTATGGTTTGTGTCCAGCTCTTCCCCCGCGCTGCGCCCCGCAAAGCCTCATGCACTTTTAGATGGGGCTTTTTGGAGGTAGCTGAATCTAGAGTTTGCAATGATTTATGGCTCAATGCTGGGATTATGGGTGCTGGTGTTAAGAGTGGGTGACTGCCTGATCGCCTCACTGATTGGATCATTACTGCCCTAATCCTAGCAGTCTGGACAAGATAAAAGGGGCAGAAAGAGGCTTGTTTTCCTCCTCCTCACTTGCCACTTTTGCTGCCTTCTGCAGCCATGAATGGATGCCCCTCTATACACCACCCTGCCTTGGACACAGCTGATCATGGACTGAAACCTCCACAAACTGTGAGATAAGTAAACCTTTTCTCCTTTAACTGTGAGTGTTGGGTATTCTGTCCCAGCAACAAGTAACTGAGACAGACTCTGTTTAAAAAAAAAAATGAAGCTTGTAGACTGTCTGACTTCTAGACATCATAAACTACAGAACTACCATCTATCTTTTTCTTTCTTTCTTTAGTCCTTCTTCCTTCCCTCCCTCCCTCCCTTCCTCTCTCTCTCACTCTTTCTTTTTCTTTTTTTTGACACAGGGTCTCGCTATATAATTCAGACTGGACTTGAACTCTTTATGTAGCCCAGGCTGGCCTCAAATTCTTAGTGATCTTCTTACCCTCAGCCTCCCAAGTGCTGGGATTACAAGTGCCACCATGCCCATCTGTTTTAGATACTTTCTTGTTGCTGAGACAAAATATGTGACACCTAAAATTTAAGGAGAAAAGGTGAACTTTGGTTCACGGTTTCAGACGTTTCAGTTCATAGTTGGTTGGCTCCGATGCAGAAGTAGCACAGCACAGGGGCCTGGGGGAGGAAAAGTTGCTTATGTCATGGCGGCCAGGAAGCAGGGAGAGAAGGAAGGAGCTAGAGGCCAATACACCCTTTCTGACCAGATCCTACCACTTTGAATACAAAGTGTCAAATAAACAATTTATATGCAAGATTTCTGTTGAGAGTGATGATGATCTTTTTTTTTTTGTGGTCCATGTTTGTGGTATATCATGAATACATTCATGGGGGTAGCTGGTCTATGTACCCTTCTCTGTCCACCCATCTTTCAGTCTTCTTTTCATCAAAGATCTAGCACTCTATTCTTATTATTTTTATTTTGCTCTTTGCTTTATTGATACGTTGCGTTTCTCATATAAGAGAAACTATGTTTTTTAAGCATGTGTGTCTCATTTATTTCACTTAACATTATGGATTCAAGGTGCATCTATTTTCCTACAAATGATTCAAATGTATTCTTCTTTATGACATAATAGTACTCTATTGTATAAAAATACCAATTCTACTTGTCCATTCATCTGCTGATGGGACATGTGGGCTACTTTCAAGACTTAGTTATGATTTGCATGGTTATAAACATGGCTATGCACGTATCACTGTAATATGATGTTGTTAACATTTTTAGGATGATATCTAGAAAAAGAATAGTTGGATGAAGTGAAATTTTTACTGTTAGGTTTTTGAGGAATCTTTTACTGACTTCCATAGTGATTGTGTTAGTTTACATTCCCACCAAAAATGTAGAAGCATTCCTTTTCCCGCAGCCTCACCATGATTATTTATTATTATTACCATTATTTTGTCTTTTTGAGACAGGGTTTCACTATGCAGTTCAGGCTGGCCTTGAACTCCTTTTTGTAGCCCAGGATGGCCTCAAACTCCCAGAGATCCTCCTGTCTCAGCCTTCCATGTGCTGGGATTACAGGCATGCACCACTATGCCCAGCTCTATTATTTGATTTTTTTCCCGTTTTTATTTTTTTATTAGTACGTTTGTAGTACATAATGATCATATTCCCTGTGAGAAGTTTGCATATGTACACAACATATCTCTTTATTACCTTCTCATTCCTCTTCCTTCTTGCCGTCCCCCTCTTGGTTTCCTTTCCATTTTTAACAGATTTATTTCCCTATTATCTGTCTTTTATTTTGTTCTTCATTTATATTTTTGGTTCCTCATACAAGAGAAACTAAAAAGAGAAAAGTAAAAAAAAAATGAGAAAAGAAGGAAAAAACGGTAAACAAAGCTTTTGTAAATGGGAATAGGAGGGGTTGAGGGGAAAGTAGGGGAATGGGAAAAAAGTTCTATCATGTACAGGTACAAATTCCCTATGATGAATGAGGTATTATGTATATCTAAAATGTACCAATAAAATCTGGAGAAAAAAAGAAAAGAAATAGGCTCCTAATGATCATCCCTGCTTTTACCCTAGCTCCATCTAGGCCAGTCGAAGGCATCTTTTGCCAACTTACATCAGGTCCCACTGTATTTTTGACTTCTCATCTCACTTGGAATAAACTAAAGTCCACATATTGGACACCAAAACCCTATGGTGTCTGCCGTCCTGGTATCCACTGGCTATGCCAATTCCCCCTGTTCACGCAGGTCCAGCCACAGTGGGCTTTTGGGTATTCCTCAAACACCACAAATATGTTTGCTTTGAGGGGTTTACCCTGGCTGTCTTTTGGCCTGGGCCACTACTTTCAAAGGTAATTGTTCAACCAGTCTTTCACTCTTTCTGCATACTGCTGAAATGCCACCTACTCAATAAGGCCTGGAGAGCCTGGTGTGGTGGCGCATTACTCTAATCTTAGCACTCCGGGAGGCTGAAGCAAGAAGATTGCCACTTTAAACCCAACATGGGAAATTCAGTGAAACCCTGCCTCAAAATACAATACAAAATAGGACTGAGGATGTACTTCAGTGTGTAGGCCCTGATTCAACTCTCCCTACTTTATTCAAATAAAAAGTAAAAAAAAATAAAGACCTTGAGAAATACTACCTTATTTATTTATTGTCTTTTCAGACAGGGTCTCCCTATGCAGTTCAGATTGATCTTGAGCTCCCTTTGTAGCCCAGGCTCATCTCGAACTTGCAACAATCGTCCTGCCTCAGCCTCTCGAGTGCTGGGATTACAGGCATGTGCCACTATGCCCAGCTTCACACTTCACTTTATAAGAATGCTAGTCATACTGAATTGAGGCCCACCTCAATAACCTCATTTTAGTTTAATTACATATTTAAGGACTTTATCTCCAAATACGGTTACATTCTTGGGTACTAGGCGTTATGGATTCAACCTTTTGGAGGGGACACAATTCAGCTCACAGTAATAGGTAAATTAGACATTAATAAATGTGTTTTAAAAATAACTCTCATAGTGACTTATCTCTGGGCCACAATACTCAACACACATGATTTAAAGGAGAAAATCTGGCTCAAGTTTTAGTCTTGAGGTGGCTGGCTGCGAGGCGGGATGGCATGGCACACAGCTACAGTGGAGGGAAGCTGCCCACAGCATGGTTTCCAAGAAGCAGAGACAGTCACAGGGGACCGGCCCACGGCAATCCTCTTCTTCCATCCAGACCCCACCTCCTAAGAGCGATTCAGCTATGATGCCCCTATAATCCAATCCCCCTCCAAGGGTCCCACCTGTGCTTGTATGAAACTTTAGGGGACAACTACATATAAACCACAACAATAATTTGTATTAATCATGCACTTTCTAGGTTGAGTACTATGCTAAATTACTTACATAATCACCATTTGATCTTCTCAATAACACTATAAAGTAAATATACTATTCACCTTAAACATGAGAAAAGTAAGGTCCAGAGAGGTTAAATAACTTGCCCATGGTCACAAAGTCAGTAAACAATATAGCAATGATTCATACTAAGTAGTCCTATTTCAGAGCACACACTTCTAAGCTCTGGGCTAACACCTATGCTGTTCAGCTAGGTCAGGCACCTTAAAGCAGCCCTCTGACAAGCTTTGTAACCTGAATTGTATCCAAGAGAAAGCTGCTGGGTGTGTTGGTGTATACCTGTAATCCCAGCACTCAGGAGGCTAAGGTAGGGAGGACTGCCTCTGAACCCAGAATGGGCTACTCAGTGACATCAAGGCCCTGTGTGTGCACACATGCGTGTATGTAGTGGGGAGGAGGGGACAAGGAGTGGTGGGGGTAGGCAGAGGGGGCTGAGGCTGGGAGAAATTAACTAACCTGCCCAATTTCCTGCAGTTCGAAATGGGAAGTCCCCCCAAATCCAAGTTGTTTCTAAACAATATGGCATTTCTAATTTTGTATAATGACTCTCATCATTTGTTTGTTTGAGATCAGGTCTTGCTCTGTAACCCGCGCTAGCACAGAACTGGCAATCCTCCTGCTTCAGCCTCCTGAGTGCTGGGATTGCAGGAGTGTGCCTCTGTGCTCACTTTCAGTGTTTTTGATAGGAGAGTTCTAGAGCAGGAAAAAGCCCTGGCACACAAAAATAGTAAAAATTAGTTGTGGAATGAGTGAGACCATAGTGAAAAGTGCTGACTTGTGGTTTTAACTTCATTGGATGGACAAAGAAATCTACTCATGCTGGAGAGCTAAGCTACCTCAAGCCTGAGATTAATTAAAATTTAAAAGCACATGCCCTCTTCGAGGTAGCAATTTTATTTCTAGAAATGTGTTCTGTGGAAATACATATGCAAAGATGGTCATTACAAAACTGATTGTTATAAAGAAAGAAAACAATTTAAATGTTCATCAATAGCCAAGTGAATAAACAAGTGGTCAAACACTGATACAACAGAACACAGGCAGTTGCTAAAACAAATGATGTAGGTTTTTGTACTTATTTGTCAAGGGGTCTACATCAGCCAGGGACCGTCAGGAGTACAAGTCACAACAGATAATTCAATGGATGGAATTTAACACAGGAATTACAAAAGTTTAGAAGCAAATTTTTTGTGCACGGAGAGTAGCGATCACTGCAGGACTTGGTACAGGTCGTGGGGGAGCTGGGCGGGCAGGGCCAAGATTATTCTTCATGTGGTATCTTCCGCTCTTTGCTTCTCTTTCTGCATCAGTTTCATCCTCTCTGTAGACCAACTTTGCTCTTTTAACGCATGCAGCTGTACCAGCTCTAGTTCAGGCATAGTAATGGCTGAAGCTCATCGAAGGAGATAATCTGACCGGTCCAGATTGGGTTAAGCGCTGGCTCAAATCCAATCTTAGTCAGATGAGGCTGAGGGCATCACATACAAATATGGCGCTAGGACTTATTTCTGTAAAGATCACAGTTCTGGTCAGAGGTGTCTACTACTGACAACGTGGGCAGCTGAACTGGTACTGATGCCATCTACCAGGGAACAGAATCCATCATGGGGAAAGGACTGAAATAGGTAACTTAAATTTTAGACATGTCCAACTGATGTGCCTGCAGACATCCAAACATATTATCTAGGCAGTAACGGAATGTAGAGGCTAGGGCTCAGCATGGCAATCTGGGCTAGAAATCTAGCCTTAGGACAATTAGTTCAAGGACAGTTGTTAAAAGCATGGGTAAGTACAAGCGTTGAAAAAGTTGGTTCGGGATAGAACATTAGAGAATAAATAACATTTGTAGAGTCTGGAAGCCCAGCACACACCTATAATCTCAACACTCTGAGAAGCCGAAGCAGAAGGATCAAAAATTCAAGCTCAACCCGGGCAACACAGTGACTTAGCAAGACTCTGACTCAAAATAAAAAATAAAAAGGATCTGGGGATGTATCTCAGTGTGAAGGTGCAGGGTTCAGTCCTCAGTACTGAAAAAAAAATACAAGTAAAATCATTTATAGGCTGAGCAGAGGAATGGGTGAGGCTGAAAAAGACTGAGAACTGGCTTAAAAGCCTGAAGAAAAAAGAAAGAAAAAAAAGGAAGAAAAAAAGAAAGATAACAGTGATAAGAAAGGGAAAGGAAATTCCAAGTAAAAGAAAGCGGTTAATTTCTTTCAAATGCTGCTGAGAGGTCAGATGAACCCTGAAAACGCCTGCATTTGTATGTGGCCCCAAGGTGTCTGATGTGGGCATTAGAGTTAAGAAAAAGTCTGTGCGATGAATCTAGGAGGTTAAAGAATGAATTTCTTGCTCTTTGGGACCCGAACCTCTCGGACCCACACAGTGGCCTGGGCTGTTTGGATCGAAGTCTGCGCAGACCTGCATCTCAGTGCGACTGTTTGGGACTGGTAGGCCCGCCCTTCATCCACAGGGAACTGCCCAGAGACTGGCATCTGGGCCAGGCCTGGTTGGGCCCGTAGGCCCACCCTTCACCCCCAGGAAGTCTCCCAGAAAGCAGCATCGTGGCCTGTCTCTTTGGGACCCGAACCTCTCGGACCCGCAGAGTGGCCTGGGCTGTTTGGATTGGGAATATTGTGGAGACTGGCATCTTGGCCAGGTCTGTTTGGGACCGGGAACTTTTCAGAAACCAACATTCTGGCCTGACTCTTTGGGACCCTAGGCCCACCCTTCACTTACAGGGAACCTCTTGGAGACCTGCCTGGGACAAAGTACGGTGGCCTGGCCTGCCTGAGATTCCACAGGCTCCGGGGTGACCACACCCAGCATTCGCCTTACAACCTAGGGAGCCAGGAGCCCACAGAGGGGAGTTAGGACCCTGTGAGGAAGCCAAGAGCCTGT
The DNA here is from genome assembly GCA_004027295.1 of Dolichotis patagonum. NCBI lineage: Eukaryota > Metazoa > Chordata > Mammalia > Rodentia > Caviidae > Dolichotis > Dolichotis patagonum. The sequence goes on along the minus strand of PVJX010050413.1, from coordinate 140 downwards.
GGGGGAGCCACTGCCCCTCCAGGAACTGAGGGTGTAAGAGGTAATTCGCCATACATGCAGAGAAAGCTTTGGAACACTGCTCAAAGTAAGGAAATATAGAAAAATGACAAAAGGAAAGACCAAAAGGCAGGCTCAAAGCC
>PVJX010050412.1:0-13894 GCA_004027295.1 Dolichotis patagonum | reverse complement strand
GAATTACCATGTGAATCTGAGAAGAATGTATATTCTGATGTCATTTGGTGGAACACTCTGTACACATCTAGTATGTCCATTTGTTCACAAGTGTGATTCACTCTGTCATTTGTTTTGCTGATTTGCTGTCAAGTTGATCTCTCTTTTTGTGTCAGTGGGGTGGTAAGGTTCCCTGTTATATTTGTGTTATTGCTTATTTGATTTTTCATTTCTATTAATATTTGTTGAACATAGCTGAGTGCTCCTTAATTTGTTGCACATATATTTAAGATTGCTATATCTTCCTCTTGAAATTTTCCCCTATCTAGTGACTTTCTTTATCTCTTCTGACTATCCTTGGTTTGAAGTTCATATTGTCTGAAAACAGAATAGCTACCCTGGCTTTTGGGGGGTTCCTGTTTCATGAATTATTGTTTTCCATCCTTTTACTTTGCAGTATATGAATTTCCCTTTGGGTTAGATAGATTTATTTTTACAACATATAGTTGAATGTTGGTTCTTGATCCATTCTGCTAGTCTGTTTCTTTTAATTGGTGAATTCAGGCCATTTACATTAATGGTTATAACTGATATATATATATATTGGCTTATTTTGGTCATGTTATATGCCTGCTGTTGGTTCTTTACTTTTGCCTTTTGTTTCCTTGCTTAATGGTTTTATTTCTGTTGGTGTTCTGGGAGTCATAGTTATTTTTATATCTAGAATATCTTTCAGTATTATTTGCAGAGTTGGTTTAGTGGTAATGAAGTTCTTCTGCTGTCCTTTGTCATGGAAGTATCTTATTTCTCCATCCATTTTGAAGGACAGTTTTGCAGGATACATAAATCTGGATTGGAAGTCATTTTTCTTTAGGTTTTGAAATATTTCACTGCATGTTCTTCTTGACTTTATTGTTTGTGTTTAGAAGTCTGCTGTGATTCTGAATGGCTTTCTTTTGTAGGTGACCTGTCTCTTTTCTCTAACAGCTTTTAATATTCTTTTCCATGTTGAATTTCTAGGATGTTGATTGTTATGAGTCCAAGTGTAGGTTTATTTTGGTTATGGTTAATTGGCATTCTATGTGCTTCACTTATCTATATGTCAATTTCCATTGCCATGATTGTGAAATTTTTGGCTATTACTTCTGTAAATAGACTTTTGATATTAATTATATTTCACATTTTTCACTTACACCTATCAATGTTATATTCTCATTGCATCATCTTCCAACTGTTTAATTGTGATTTCCTGATTCTTTGTTATTTTTAAAAAATCTTTCCTTTCTTTTTCACTATCTGAAATCTTGTCTTCTACAGCTGAAAATCTATCTTCACATTCATTGAGGCCATGTTGCCAGCTTTTGATGAAATTTTTGATGTCTTGAATATTGGAGTACTTTGTGCTGGCCTTTAGCTCATGCCACATGGCACACTAAAGCTCCCTAGTTATTTGGGGATGCGGAGTGGGACCCCACCGTGTTCTGAGTGTGGTGCCGAGCTAGCACTTGTAGGTGGAGCTCACTGTGCAGGTCTTCGGCTTGCACTGGTCAGTGCAGGCAGCTCCTCTGCTACTCAGGGATGCTGGACCTAGTTTTCTTCTTTAAAGTCCCCATTTTCTTGTCTTTATTTTAGACATGGCAACTAAAATTACATGACTGTTTCTGAAATTAAATGATTATTCTTTAATAATAGAAACTATATTAGACACTTTAATGATTCCAAAACTACCAATGATAATAACAGTGATGTTAACAATATTAAATCCTTCTTCCTTTTCCACTAGGGCTAGATTCCAAGGCTTCCAGTTCATTCCAGAAACCTTTGACTTTTAATTCAATGCATTTATTTCTATGTTTCTATACAAATTTAATGATGCTTTTATCTTAACTAAGCACTTACCACACACCAAAATCATATTTTGAATTTAATGAGCAACAGCAAAGCTAACGAAAATTGCTTTAGCATCCTCACAATTTCATAAATAGAATATTTGTTCTTATTATAGTGCAGTGGATCCTCAGATTACATTTTTTTTAATACATAGAGAGTCTTGGTTTGCAATTCAAGCTGGCCTTGACTCCAGGATGGTCTCGAACTAGGAATGATTCTCCTGCTTCAGCCCTTTGAGTGCTGGGATTACAGGCATGTGCCACCACACCTGGCTACATTTTATCTTATTAAGTAAATATTTTTTACCTTTTTATTAAAAGGAAATCCTTTAAGGTTTTCTTAAATATATATATCTGCAGTGCCAACATGACTAGCTTATACTTTGAGGCTATGATTAGTTGAAACAGAGTTACTTAAACACAGCACTGAGATATCACTACAGCTGACTGGATAATACCTATCAAGCCATTAATGGGTCAGTATACAGCATCATGGTATTTTCCAGAAAGAGAGAAAAATATTGACAACCTGCCTGGGATGAAGGAGGGCAGTGCAAGGTTTCATCACACTACTCACAAAGGCACAGGAATTAAAAAATTTATGAACAATTTATCTCTGGAATTTTAGATGCAATAGTTTTGGACTCTGAAGTAAACTCAAACCATGAAGAAAGCAAGCAACAAGTACAGGGAAACTAAGACAATAATACTGAATAAATTGACTGGTAAGCAAAAGGATTTGGTCTCTTTTTCAGAGGTTCATAGTTAATAGTCACATCACTATGCCAAAATATAGAACATATCATTTTTTTTAAGGTTACACACATTCCTCCTTGGTCATTATATCATAGATAAAACAAAAAAAGAGAGATAGTGATTTTGCCTTCTCCTATATTCATTTCCTCTTTTCCAGTAAAATTTCAATTAGTTCTTTCACTTATTCTAGTGGGATTATTTTTCCTCATATTTGATTTTGGGTTGTTTTTTTCTGATTTATTTATTCAATAAAATAAATAGAAAGAAAGTTACACATAACTAATAATATTGTACATTAAGATAAAAATAACAAAGCAATAAGATTAAGTTGAAATATGTCTTAAGAATATAAATATGGAAATAAAAATTTTGAACTCATAGATAAACTCAACCATTTTTCCATCTTGTTCATGGATATGATTGAATAATTTTTATAAACCTATTTATTGTTAAAACTGGTTAATTACATTTTGTGTATTTGATGAAAGTGTAGACTTACTGATTTTTGCTTTAGCTTTACAAAGATTAACAGGAATCAAACACCTGAGAGATAAAAAGAGCCATTATATCAGACTTTCAAATGCTAGGTTTTATGCTGTGGCAGGTGTTAAAATATTCACACCCCAGTGAAAACATGATGTGTGAAAATATTTGTGTGTGACTGAATTTTAATATATCTAAGCAAGACACAGTTCTCCTTAAACACAAAATAAGACTTGCTCATAAAAATATTCCCTTTTCAAAGAGAAAGAGAAAAATAGAATGGAAAGTGTTAGAAACACCTAGAAGTAAAGTAAACAAGAATACTGGCAAATCTCTAAATAATTAATTTCAAAAGAACAAAAAGAATCTTGAAGGCAAAAAAAAAATTCATGTACTTTAAATGATCAAATATTTGTTATTACTAACAAGGCTACAGAATAATACACATTGTTAGCATTGTTTTTAAATAATACATGCTTTCATTAGGAGGTAGAAACTTTGATAACAAAAATCAGTTTAACCTTCAGAAACATATCCATATACTAACAGAATACAATATATGCACAATGTACAAGGCTTATTAACATATATTTCTAAAGATATATTAAGCAAGAATTATAATAAAATAATATTGGGTTATTCATTTATAAAATAAATACAATAATTAGCTTCTCAGGCTTTATAGAGAAAATGTACTACATATACCGTAACTCATCTTTATACATATTGGTGTGTATATTTATTTTTTTTTCTTAACAATTATGATAGGATACTTGAGGATTATGCAGCATGAGGACACATTTACAGAAAAAATAAATCAAAAATATTATATTGAAGCTTCAAATATCTGAATTGTAATGAAATTGAGAGTATTCATTAGGGCAGTGAAGAGAATGGTGGAATGATCAGCATATGTCCGGTTCTTCACTAAATGCAATTATAAGCAGCATTATCTTAATTGTTTCATAATGAAGATATTTGTAGTATTTTATTGAAATATGCAGTGATGTAATGATTTTTGATTCAGCAAGCTAGTAGAATGCTTAAATTGAATTTTGATTTCTTTTTTGTAGAATTAATTTCCTCATGTGGAAATTTACGTGTTTGTGTGAGTGTGCATAAAAGCGTGTCAGAAAAATTATTTGTGTTTGGTTTTTCTAGTGAGCAAAATACACTATAAAATGATGGTTAAAATGGAATGATTTGGGGATGAGCACGTGGTAAATCTATCATTCTTGGATGGTAGGTAAAAAGGAATTACTTTGGACAAACTGAAACGTATGATGATTCTTGTCAAATATACACTGGATATAAAAACTAGCTTGTTACTAAGAATTTTTCAAAAATTCGACTGCTAGTTTTGATTCAAGATGAAAACTATTTTTGAAAGCAAATAAAAATATTTTGTACTGAATAATATGATAAACTCTTATGATCACTAAAAAGACCAAATTTTACTAAAACAAACTACCGTAATTTTTATGGCTTTAATATCTTCAAGTGTAATTGCTATCACTGTCTCATTACTAAATAGTCACATATAGGTGTTTAAAGAATGTTTCCTGAGGGCTGGGGAGTTAGCTCAGTGGCATAAGTACCTGCCTGGCAAATATGAGGTTGTGAGTTTGATCCTCATTAAAGTGAAGAATATTCCCCCCCCAAATAAGTTAAATAACAAAAATTTATTATAATTTCTTGAGGATGTTGAATACTGTAAGGATTATAAAAGAGACTCTTCCTTAGAGTAGGGCAAAATATTAAGTCTTTGTAATCATTTTAAATTCTTATAACTGCTATCTTTACTACATAGGGAATGATAAGTAATTGATGTACAAATAAAAATTAACTTCTGAAAGAAAATGTATGATGTAGGGAATTGAAATGGACAGTGATAAAGACAGTTTTCAGAAATAACCAATATACTAACATGTGAAATATTTTCTGAAGATGTTCTTATAAACTACTACACACTTGGACACTGTGAAATACCAGAAAATTTCATCACTGAATATAATGATTTTAAAAAATATTCCACTAATATATATATTTGTAATATGTAGAGAATATATTCTTCGTGGCTTACCATAAACAGCTAAATCTCCATGTTCATGGAGCTTTTACTGTGCATGACCAAGCAAGTGGATTTTGTTTTGCATGAGGCTGTATCTAGAAGAAGGATTAAATAATATTCCAAATATTTTGTATCATTTCTAGATCTATATATTATAATGTCCATATTTTTATCAAATACAAATGTCTTCTTTAAAAGTCAATATTAACACAAAAATACTTGTATTCAATCAAAGGGTCCTATGGCAACACAATGCCCTCAAAGGAGAAAAAATTACATACCACTTAACTTAGTTATCAAAGGCTTTCATAAATACATTATTTTTCTCACTCCAGCATAATTTCTTTCCGACTTTGCACAATATATCATGTTCCATGGCTGACTCCTAACAAGCTCTGTTAGTCTTTTGCAGTTCTGATATATCACATAATCTTTGAAGATCACAGTTTAATGTATGTTTGCTGTGTTTGCTCCTGTGGCATGAAAAACGGAACACACAAGCATCCCCTGCCTGTCTAACAGATCATGCACATATTGAACTCCATTTCTTTGAATTCTCAAATCTTCTGTTAACATTCAATAATATGTCACACTATTTATTATTTGCTCACATTGTAGCCTGAGTTATATTTTATAATACTTTTTAAAATATATTTTATATATATATGAGAGAGAGAGAGAAAGAGACAGAGAGACAGAGACAGAGAGACAGAAAGAGGGAGACAGAGACAGAGACAAAAACAAAGAGACAAAGAGAGTCAAAATGTGTACACAATTTAGGAAAAGAAAAATAATGGTTTTTTTTTTTTTTTACAATAGATGATGTTAGCATCACATGGGGTACCCTAGAAGATGTAGTATATCACAGAAAACGCATTGGTGGCTCTTAGAGAAGAAATTGGCCGTATATGTGCAGCATTCTCAGTGACCAAGGTCACCCAAGCAGCACTTCAACATTCTAATAAAGGTGATGGCCGCCATGATGAGTACCTCTTTTAAGTGTAATGGCTGAAGGTAATATTTATTAATCTAATGTCTCAATAAATCTAGTATTAAAATATTTTTGCAAAGTTTTGTTTTTCTGATGTGTTCATATATTTTTTGGCAGATTCTCTCTGTCTCCCTCTCTCCTTTTCTCTCTCTCCCTCTTTCCTTGTTTGACTTCTTTGCATCTCTTCTTGACAGTTAAGCCTGTATGGAAGATATCATTTCTATTTTATTCACAATTGTCTCTATCCATATTATCATAGTTCATGGTCATTACCAGATATGTTTCTTTTATAAAGAAACACTGAAAAATAAATATCAAATCATAACTAGAGGTGATATGGTTAATTAGCACCTATGTTAAATCCAAAATAGTTTCTTGCTTTGACTCTGTAAGTTAAAGTTCTCATAAGGAATACAAATTCTATCATTTAAAGAATTCTCAGTTTTACACATCTGACTTATTTCAAACTTATCAATGTATAAATTAATGTCATCTGAAAACATTAAAAACACTTCTTTTTAGTAAGATAAAAATTTGTGTCTGAAAATGAAGGCCTGTATTTGTAAAACAATGTAATCACTAGAAATCACTTGGGAAAACATATATTTCTTATCCATACTAGTGTCAGAACTGCAAGTAAAACTCAGCTCTGTAGGTGTAAGAAAAAAATCATTATTTGAAAATGTTTTAAAAAATGTAACAATATTAACATAGAGGAACATTTTGTGGAATTCTAATGAAGATATACAATCACATTTACTATCTTCAAGTTTTGACTTTAACTTCATAAGATACACCACTTTTATATGTTAATCAAAGGGAACTATGGATCCTTTCTATCTTATTGCCGCTTGTGTAACATGGAAATGTTACATGAATGCCATTCATTATTAATAAACTTTCATATGAATGTACAAGTAAGAGTAGTTTCACTGCCGTTTACTTCACTTGGAAAGATTTTGATAATTTATAATATGTTCAGTACAATATTTTTACTTTAGAAACAATATTGTAAGACTAGCCTTCTTTATGAAAATCAACTTCTGTGTAAGAATTTTACAAATAGTTGCATATTGAGAATGCTATAAGCTTGCTTTCATCTGTAGAGCTGTTATATATTAACTATACAACACTAAAGATCTTTTCTAATGCAATCCTCTATACCATAAATTATTAAATATTAAACATAAATTATACCAATATTTTGTAAAATAAGAGAAACTCAAAATTTTAAAAGCACTTACACTCCTCTACTGAACTACAGGAAAGAAAACACTTGCCAGATACGGTGACACAAAGTTGTCATCCCAGATACTAGGGAGGTTGAATCAGGTAAATCACAAAATTCAAGGTCTGCACAATTTAGCAGACCTTGTCTCAATATGAAACTTAAAGAAAGGGCTGGGAATATAGCACAGGGACCAAAAGTTTGTCTAACATGTATAAGGCCCTAGGTTCAATCTCTAATACTGCAAAATAAAATGAAATATAAAGGGAAATAAAATAAAATAGTTTACATAGCAGAATTAAAATCAGTCATACTGATAATTCAGTTTTAAACAAATAATTCTTTTGTTGAACAATGGAATACAAAAAAATTCATTTGTTGAACAATGAAATACTAAAAAAAACTAAAAAAACCCACAATGTGTTATTCACAACTACTTTTTAAATTATCATAAACTGAAGAACTACTGAATTGCAAATGAAAATAAAGTGTGGGCAATAAAGTACCAACTAGGCTTGTTTTTGAAAACGCTATAGAACTAGCATAGAAGTGGCTAATTCAAATGCAAGTATACCTGATCCAATAGTCTAGTAAAATTCTGCTCTGATAAAACTACACAAAGTTCATTAAATCACCTAAAAACATGCCAAAGAAGCAACAAAATCATGTTTTCAAAGTCATGTAAGTTTTGAGGAATTTAAGTCTTACATGAACTAAATTCTAGAGTTTATCTTTCCTAGGAGAAAAAGGATCAAAAATCCATTAATCCTTGACACTGGTCCAGAGGGAAGAGAAACCAATGCAAGTGCAAAGATTTTGTTATGAAAAAGTAGAAGTAAGCGACTGGTTAATGATGTTACCTCGACGCTGGAAAAAGAGGGTTCCTAGGAATTCCAGAGAGTTCTCACCACCTACACGTTCCTTCCAGCGTGCCTGGGGACAAAGGGACATTGAAGACTGTTCTTCAGAGACTTCCAAGGAGCAGAGCCAGCACTATTTTGGTGAACCCAATTGTGAGATAGGCTGCCTTCTAGGACTGCGTGGTCATATCATTCAAAGACTCGGCAGAGAACGAGAAAAGAACACCAAGGAAGCAAAGGGTAAAATCTGTGTAACGCACAGAGAGGAATCAGAGTTCTCCTGTCTTTCCAGGGCTTAAACCACAGCCTCTAGAAAAGGCAATACAGTTGACAGAAAGGCAATTACAGTTTTATTGACAGAAAGGCAATACAGTTCATTCAATTTGAAGCAAAAGAGAAAAGCAATATCTTCTGAAAATGACTGGATAATTTCAAGTGATCAGATTCATGTGTGATTAGAACTCTGGAAACAGAGGAAATGCAATGTGAGGCAGAAAAACTTTGGAGATACAGTCAGAAATTTTCTAAATTTCATCAATGATATCATTCTAAAGATTCCAACCTTAAATTAGTAAGTCAATCATCACACTTCACAAAAAAAAGCAAATATCATTTCTTAGCCTTTGGGTAATATCAAGAATAAGAATCATCAAACAAACAAGTCTTTCAGGAAACCAAACTAAAATTATATTCAATGAAATGACAAAATAACAGCTCATATAAATATTAATGAAAATGAAAATACAATAAAAAACATTTTGTAGTACTGTTTAATGGGGAAAAAGATCTTTTCACTAAAATTTCCTTGAAGCTGGGTGTGGTGTTACATATCTGTAATCCCAGTAATGGAGAGGCTGAGGCAGGAGGATTGCTGTGAGTTCAAGGGCAGTGTGACCTTCATAGTGAGACCCTATAACAAAAACATGAAAAAGAAAACAAAATAACATTTGTTTGAATAGCTTCTGTGTGTCAGAATAAATTAGCTGTGAATATTATACATTAGCATTTATGTTTAAGTAATTTGAATATTATCAAAAAATTTGTAAATAATGTTTCCAGATGAGACCATAAATGTATATGCTGATGACCTTTACTCAGCCAGAGTAAAACTGAAAGAAAAAATGATGCATGTTTAAAATTACATGTGTACACATACATCTATGTGAAAATTTATAAACATATTTATGGATATTTGAACATACAGACACATACCTATATAAATGAACACATGCATACCATTTAACTTAAAATTTTCTGAAAAAAATATTCTAACCAGCAAAAGACTCAGTTAGAAAATGAAGAAGTACATAAATTGAGAGAAAATACTTCTCACAATGGAGTTATACTCAGGAATTATAATTCACTAAGAGTAATATACAGTTTAAAAGTGTTCTTTTTCTTGAATGGTAAATAAAATACACCATTTGAAATAGTAGAAATACAGTCAGAATCTTTATAATCAGGAAAACAAAGTAGCCAACAATGAGATTCCTCTACACCTCTTTAGAAGAGGTGACAAGTGATAATTCCTATCACATCAGGAGCTGAGAGACATTAATAATAAGAATTCTTATTCTGTAATAATGGGATATATAAAGTTCTTGGAAAAGTTACTGCAGTCTCTTGTACAATTAAGGAAACACATTCTCTCTGACCAGTATTTCTAAATTTAAGTATATATCCAAACAAATGACTGTTTTATGACCATAAGTATTATAACAAACAAAATTTTCAGTGATTTCTTTCTAAATGAAACCACTTGTTACTTTTTTCTTTGCAATATTGTGTAAGAAAAGTTAAGGCAGAAGCTGTTTTAAAAGCTTCTGATGTTTACTCAATCTTTCAACAACTACAAAAGAGATTTTTGAACCTCACTGTACCCCAACTTTCATTTTCCTTCTTCCTACAAATATTCTTGAAAATAAATATTTACTTTTATATATTCATCAGTGATTCAGTTTCAAGTAGTTATATTCTTCTTGTTAAGTGTAACTTATTTTTTAGAACTCCTTTTCTTAAGTATATGATGCAAAATGTAAGATTTTCATTCTCTGATTAATGTAACCTTAATGATCTGATCCATTTGAGAAATCTGCATTATTTTATGAGTAAAAATAACTTGAAAATTTGAATAATTTTATTTTTCTTTTTCTCAAGTAAAACAAAAATTGAGGCTCTTAAGAACCAGTGAAGTGGATATGGCATAATGGGAAATTTTTAACATTATATTTAGAATCCTAAAAAATTTTTAAGTTAAATAATATGATTATATATTGTCAATTTGAATTTGGTGGCATTGGCATTGTCATAATTATGTTATAGATCTACTGAATATATTTTGGATGGCTGCAATAAAGTAGGCATAATTTTATTATTGATAAAACCTGAAATCTATGAATATAAAAATTATAAAATTTTTTATAAAAATCCATGAATATAAAAATTATAGCATTTGATTTTACATCCATACATTTAACATATTATTATTTGGGCATATAAAATTGAAAGCATAATTTTCTCAGTTGAATAAATTTAATTAAAGTATAAATATAAAAATAATAAAATATTTCCTGTGTGAAGATTGTAACTTTATTTTGAATAAATCCTCAATGTCTATGTGAGACAAAATGCCAATGTTTCTGATTTTATAATGGATATGGATACACAAACAATAAAAAACACATGATAAAATTTATGCATTTTAAAGATACTATTATTATATATTAAATTTAAATAATTTATAATTTTGTATTTAGAAATTTTCATGTAAGAATGCAAATTCTTTTTCTTTTTTAGTTATATTTTATTCCATCTACTTATGACAATGGAGTACCTTTAAATAAATTTCACACAAAAAATTTACTTTGCTGCTGCTTTTCATAATGGAAATAATGGTGATCTGAGCTTCTCAATAATGCAGTAGGTAATTTGTGTTTTAAAATTTTGAATTTACCTTATATGTATATAGAAACAGCTCATCTGCAGTCCTATTTTGTTTATAATAATTAAGAAACTTTACTTATTTACAGAATATTCTTCTCTACTGCTAAATATGACTTTTATGACTAAGTTTTATTATCATAATGAAATGTACTGTCGAGATTTTTATGGAAACTGGATATGAAAGAGTCAAATTAATGACTGTTCATAATGTTAGGTAAGATGAGAGTCTATGCCTTTAAATTTTAAAAATGTCTTCTCATTGTGATACTTAGACTTTGTGGAATAAAGAGCTCAGCAGTTCTGCATTATACAAATCCTGTGTGCTTGGAAATTCTTCAATACTGGTCTTCAGGGAGTAGTGGAATCGTTTCATATTTCTTTACTCTATTGGACCTTTGTAAGTTTTGGACTTTGACTCTTCCTGAGATATAAGGGAATAATACTGATTCTCATAAAATAAGACTAACTAGTCTATTAGGAAGGGAAATCGAATGATAACATATTAATATCACATATACGTATACATGAGTCTCCACATATAAATACTAAATATGAATAGATTCACATATAAATATGTCACCTGTGTCCTCTAACCTGAGGTTATGTTTTAGTTTACAGACAGCCAAAGACAATGTAATTGGGGAATTTCCAATAAATGCATAGTGAAAAATATTTTCAAGTGAAGTAGCAAAGTCCTTTCAACTCTGAAGTTTCATGAGTTTTCACGTTTGGAGGACATATTTGTCATATGATGTCATAAACAGGTTTTCTGGGATATTTATTTGCGGATGTCTCCACTAGAAACATCGAGTGAACAGACCTAAATCCATCATGATATTAGCCTGGCCAATCTTTAAAATGCATCTCTAGCTTTAATAGAAAGTGCTCTTATTACTATCTTTGAAATGATGAAGACTTAATTGAATATTAGCTAATTTTTAAAATATAATGCATTATTCTGTGATAATTGGGATACATACTTTGTCCTAAATTTGTAATTCTTGGTTATAACCCCTAGTGTACACTGCCATGTTTCTCTAAAATGATGTATCTTAAAGAAATAAAATGACTTTTCTCCATAGCCCATAAGTACTATGTTCTTACAAGACATTTTAGATTTAATAATTAAAGGTAAATGGAAACCTTATGTGAAGATTTAAAAGAATTTTTTTCATTTATGGTCACAACAGAGAAAGAAAAGACTTTTACTAAGTCAATTGTAATATTTTTATGTATTTTAATGAAATAGAGCAGATATCTATGAAATTACTAGTCAGAAGGGCCAACTTATAAGCTTGAATTATTTTGATGCTGTAATTTTTTAAATGAAGAATTTTTCACATCAGTAAATATCTCATTTATATAATGGTTCTTTGAATAGATGTGAGTGTTATAAAATTATTTTATAAATTTTCAATATTGTCATTATATCTCTGGGAAATGATATGCAGTCAATAAAAAATGTTAAAAGCATATGAAGAAATAAATGGATGAGAACTGTAAAACATGTCACTGTTCCTTGTATACACAACTTTTGTAGTTTCATACAAAAATTAGAATTAGGTTTCATTTAACACTTTAGATTAGTAAAAAGTGATAAGAGATTTACAGAAGGAATATACTAGTATGGTATGAACCAATGGACATAATATTGGAATTTTAATTTTTTCAGAAAATGAATGAGGTTTTGAATTGAAGTATTTCACATCATTTTTAACACGTTTTTAAAGTATCTGTTATTAAGAAGCATAACAATAGAAATGGTAATGTTATATCTGTATATTTGTGATTATTCCTTTTAGATTTATATGTCAAATATTTCTATAGCGATACATATACACATCAGTCTCACACGTTTATAAATGTGTCTATCATCTGTCTGTCTGTCTATCCATCTATCAATTGGAGACATACAGAAATTAGACAAATGAGTGTTTGAATTGGTTAAGTACACCTGGAAAATCAACAGTTAATGCTATACTTTGGAGGCAGAATTTCTTATGTAGAATGTCTCAAATTTTGCTTTTTTAACTCAACTTATAATTACCCACACAATCAAAAGTAATCTGTACTTATAGCCATCTGATTATGGCTGTTAACAATTTTTACCCAGTATTTTCTCACCAACTCCTAGAACATTGTTGATATAAATAATTAGATACTATACTCTAGCCAGCTGAATACACACACACACACACACACACACACACACACAGAATCAAACACTATTAAGAGTTGTTAGGAAATCTCTGACAATACTGCAGACAAATATAGGCATATTAAGTACCTTTAATGATGGATTTACAATATTATATCTATGTGACATATTGCATAGTTATAAAATGTGCTAAACAAGGGAAATAATATAATACAATTCTGTGAGATTTTCAGTTTTTGTACATTATATAGTTATACATGTATAAGAAATTAGTTTGCATTTTAGAAGCATTATAGACAACTATGATATATTTGTCTTCTGCATGTTTGGGTGAACTTGTCTCTTGTAGTTGGAAAAAATACGTGACATTTAACATTAAAGGAGGAAAGGCTTGTTTATCTCAGAGTTTGTAGAGGATTCTGTCTGCAATCGCCTGGCTCCAAGGCAAGGTGGCACGGTGAGGGCCAACAGTTCAAGGTGGCAGAAGTAATAGCACCAAGAGCGAAGGACAGGGCGAGCAAGCCTCTTTCCCTCCC
>PVJX010050411.1:0-10693 GCA_004027295.1 Dolichotis patagonum | reverse complement strand
GAATAGGGCATGCCTCAGAGGCAAAGGTTGCAGCAAATAGGCCATAGAAGGCAAGAATGCATGCAAACAAAGGAATTCAAATTTCAGTTCAATGGCTAAGGTAAGACAGTGGCTAAAGCCAGCAGATGAGAGTGGAATGAGAAAGAGATGAACACATATCACAGCAAACCAGCCACTATTTATAGAGGCAGATAATTAACTAGGACCCCAGAATCCTCCCACAGGTATTTGGAGGTTAAGAAGTGAAAATTTCCTGTCACAAGGAAGCACCTTCTGGCAGGAACTTTAAATATAAGGAGCAAAAATTCCACGTCTTTGGTACAAAGTATCTGAGTGCAACATGGGGGTTTGGTGAAACATGTCAGATGTCAGTCCCTGTCATACTGTTTGGTTTTGATGGGAGAAAACCTATTCTCATGGATTATATCAATGAAATTGTTTTCTGCAGAGCTGTTGACAAAGGCCACTCTAAAATGTGAATGTGGACTGCTCTGTGTCACAAAGGTAAAGCTCGAAAATCAGGTGAAATAGAAAAAAACCAAAAACTCACCCAAAGCCAAAACATGAAAACTAAATTGTCACAGTGCTTTCATTAAATGTCCTTTAATTCACACCTATGGAAGTGTCTTATGCTGACCTCTCCCACAGCCAGACCATCTATCTCAGGGAATCTCAAGCCAAAATTCAAAATATCATGTGAACTAGTTTAGTGATGTTTGGAGCCTTAACACTATAGAAAAATCTAACTTTGTCACCTAGCACATTCCCAAAAGTGTTATCTAAGGAAATGTATAAGCAGGCTTTTGGGTGTTATTTATTTGTGATATTATATCCCCCTTGGTTTTCCTTGATGATCTGCTGCTTTGAGCTACACTTGCCAAGGCAAGAGAGCACATATGTGACAACAACCATGAGATATATATAGGGATATCCAAATCTTCATGAAATTTTAATGTCATTTTCATATAAAAAATTTTTAATTGACTTTGACTGGCTCTCCTTCTCGCCTACTTTTTTTTCCATTTTCTTCCAATTTCTTCTACCTTTCTATGCTCCCTTATGTGCCTTGATATCCAATGTCCTGCATCTTTCCATACGTATTGGATTGGGAAACCTGTTGAAAACCCACTCATCAATAGAGGACATGTTTGAAGACAGTTGCCATTGAAATTCAACTTCAACCACAGTCTGGGGTTTCAAAACCCATGTGTCTGCACAAGATATAGTGCTGAGAAATTTCACAGCCAGTTCTTGGACTGCCTGGGAAAGATGCCAGCAACTGTTCACTGAAGACCACAGTGAAATGGTCTCAACCAAATGATAGAAGTCACTAAAAGAAGGACAACACTTGCATGGCAAGAAATTTGGTGTTCCTGCTTTAGCTTCCCTGATTCTCTTTGGATCAAATTTATCAGAAGCTGATTGAGAGAAGCTCAGCAGGTGAGTCACCATAACCCTGGTGACACTAGACATTAGGTGATGTTCCATGACATAAGCCAGCAACATCCTAGAGAGACAATCATCAGCAGGGATACCCAAACTCCAAAGTTAAACAGGTGGAAGATAAAACCTTAGAAATGGAGGTGAAATCCCCTGTCCCCTCAGTGAAATTTACATGATTTCCAGCTATGGACTATTTATTCTCCACAACTCAGGTCAACTATGCGGCCTTGGGTTACTCATTGTGATAGGTCCTGGACCACAGCCTCAGGCCAATGCACCTTTGGACAGTTTGGCAATGTTCACACTGGCCTACTGGGGAATTTTGTGTGCTGACTTGGACTCAGCTGTGTGTTCCAGCTTTCATTTGCTCCTGGAATGAGAAGACATTACAATGTGTTTCTGTGTTTAGAATGTCCAAGCTATAAGATATCTGATCCCCATGTTTCGGAAGAAGCCATGAAATCCTGAAGAACCCATGAAGGTGGAAGAAAACTGACATGTCCTTGAGAGTTGCATGTTTATCTCTATTTTGGAAAGCTTTCCTACAATATTTTGCAAAAATTTCTCGGGCTTTGTGTGTGTGTGAGTTACATCTGCACACATCCTAAGGGAATTCTCACACTTCTTCCTCATCTATGAAATGCTACCCTTTGTCATTGTAATTAACCAACCAAATAGAAAACTGAGAAGTGGCACAGGAACATTTTCTCATTCCTTGAAACTGAGAGGATACACTTCGGAGTATCATTGTAAAAATACAAGGGAAATGTACTCTCTCTTTTGAGCACTGTAATTTTGGGCAAGTACTGAGTTCCCAAAATCCTGAGAAAAGGTGCCAGTGTTGAAAATGCAAAGGGGTTTTCCTGAGTGGAGTAGGGCATGGCTGAGTGGCAAAGGTTTGAAGAAATATGACATAGAATGGAAGAATGCCTACAGACTATGGACTTCAAATTTTTATTTAATGGCTATGCGAAAACAGTGGCTAAACCAGCAGATGATATTGGAATGAGAAAAAGATGAGCACATATCACAGCAAACCAGCAACTTTGTATAGAGCATGATAATTTACTAGGAATCCAGAATCCTCCCACAAGGTTGTTGGGCATCAAGGTGTGAAAATTTCCTGTCACAACGAAGCACCTTCTGGCAGGACCATGAACAAGAAAGAGGAAACATTCCAAGTGTTTGGTAAAAAGTGGCTGCGCCCAACATGGGGGTTGGGTGAAACACGTCAATCCCTGTCAAACTGTCCAGTTTTGATGGAAGAAAATCTATTCTCATGGATTATTTGGAAAACCTCTATAGGAGTTTGTGACTGACCTTCATTTGATAATAATAGCCAGCATATCAGTTTGTTTTCTGTTTCTGTGCAATGCAGTCTCTGTTTCTGAGTTAAGCTTTGTTTCTTCATATCTTCTTTATTTCCTGAAGTTGTGCACTTCCCTGAATTAGGTTAAGACTCCCTAGCTTTGCATAGTTTCTTGCTGATGTTAAGGGGCTTCATTCCCTCATTCTCCATACCCTTTATATACCCTACATTTCCTGCCAATAAACGAGACTTGATCAGAATCTTTTCTTGTCTCCATTTCTGTGTCTCTTGTCCCTATCTCATCCCCCTCCCCCTCTAGGATTTTTGTTGACTTACCTGAGGTTCAGGACGAGTGGCGCCCAATGTGGGACCCAAGAACTGGGAGTTCAGTGAGGGTCGCTTTTCGAGATACTGGAACATAAAGAAAAAGTGGACAAATCAACGTGAGAGCCTGCTGCATTTTCTACACCTAGTTAAGTGAACAGCAATTATGGGAAAATAAATGAGTCAGCATGAAATATTTATTGAAGGCTTAGGAAAAGCTTTAAAGGCACGAGGAGTAAAGGTTAAAATAAAACAATTGTGTCAGTTTTTTTACTTCATTATACAAGTCTGTCCTTGGTTCCCCACTGAAGGAACTATCGACACAAAACGGTAGAAAATGGTCGGTGATGCCCTCAAAGATTGTTATGATATTTTTGGACCTGAGAAAGTCCCTGTAACTGCTTTTTCTTCCTGGAATTTGATAGATGAAATTCTTTCACTGAGACACATTGACCCAGTAATTGCTAATGTGGTTCAAAAGGGAGAAAATATCTTACAAAGAGAAATTAAGAACAAAGAAACTAATGCAGAAGAAAAAGATAAGAGATAAACTAACATAGTTGACAAGGATGAGGATCTTATGTCCTTTGATAGTGATAATGAGGAGGAACAAGACACACCCCAAGACAGCACAGACAAAGAAACATAGAGTTCACAGATTGGTATCTCCTCAAATCAACAACCCAGTTTTTTATAGAGAGCCAAACCTAAAAATAAGATATATCCTGACATACAAAAATTCTTGGTGACCAATATCGATGATGTACGTATTAATTGGGATGAGTTAGCAGGACAGGCTGCCAGACATCACAATCCTGATTGGCCAACTAATGACCTACACCCTTCACCATGTTACGGCAGTCTTATTGCTCCCATTTTGGCTTATCCAGTTTTTGATCCCAGAAGGGAACTTAGAGACAAAATTGAATTGTTGAAGAAACAAATAAAATTGGAAAAAAAATCAGGACTTGATACCCCAATTGGAAAGTCTAAAAATTGGAAAGTCAAAAATTGGAAAATCTAAAATGGAAAGTGAAACCAAATCTAAAATCCCGTTCAGACAACAACCGCTTATGGGGGGGCACAATTTCAAAATGTACTCCTCTTTTTGACTCATCCCTCAAGTAAATGAAATAGAGGCATTTTTGGTGACCGAGATGACAGACAGATGCCCAAGGTCAGGTCTTTCATCATCATACTGCTTTTGATTTCAAATTAATAAAAAAATTAAAGACAGCAGTGGCACAATATGGAGCTACAGCACCATACACTACCACCATTTTGGACTCTGTAGCTGAAACTTGGCTTACACCTATAGATTGTCAGACATTAGCTTGAGCAACCCTGTCGGGAAGAGACTATCTTTTATGGAAATCAGAATATGTAGAAAATTGTAAAGAGACTTCGAGAATTAATGCACAAGCTGGCAACAAATGGAATTTTGATATGTTAGTGGGAGAGGGTCCTCATGCAACCAATCTTGACCAAAGGAAATTTGATGCAGGGCTTTTTGCTCAAATTTAAATGGCTGCCACCTGGGCAAGGAGAAAGCTCCCCTCTAAGGGAGATATGAGCTCTTCTCTCACTAATATTAAACAAGGGCTGGATGAACCTTTTGCAGACTTTGTTCATCCCCTGCTTACTGCAGCTGGCAGAATTTCTGGTGATGCTGATGCAGGCACAGACTTTGTCAGACAGTTAGCCTTTGAAAATGCTAATGCTATATGTCAGGCAGCCATCAGGCCTTACAAGAAAGAAACAGACATAACAGGATATATACGCCTTTGTTCTGACATTGGGGCTCCTTATCAGCAGGGACTTGCTATGACTGCTGCCCTACAGGGTTTTACAGTCAAATAATTTATATCTCAAAACAAATAAACAGAAATGTTTTTCTTGTGGAGATGCTAGACACTTTGCTAATGACTGTAAAAAAGACTCCACTGCTAATATAAAACCCAGGGCACCAGGGTTATTCCCCAGAGGTAAGAGAGGTCACCACTGGGTCAACGAATGTAAATCTAAAAGTGATGTTAAAGACCAGGAATTGCCTCCATTACAGGGCAGAGGGAAGCGGGGCCAGCCCCAGGCCCCATACACAAACAGATCTATGGGGCAGTCAGTTTTGTTCCAGCAAACAACAATCCATTTCAGACCTCTTCAGAGCCACAGCAGGGAGCACAGGCTTGGACCTCAGTTCCTCTGCCCACACAGTATTAACTCCTGACATGGGGGTTCAGGCCCTCCCTACAGAAATTTTTGGCCCCTTACCTAAAGATACATTTAGCCCTATAATAGGGCATAGCAGCACAACACTTAATGGACTACAAGTTTTTCCCAGAGTTATAGATAATGATTATTCTAGAAAGATTAAGGTTATGGTGTCCTCACCCAAAAGCATAAACACTACCAGAACAAGAAAAAGATTTGCTCAATTGCTGCTCTTACCCTTAATTCCAACCTGTAATAAGGCTGCCTCTCAACAATGAGGCAATAAGAGATTTGGCTCATCAAATATCTATTGGGCAATGGTTGTCTCAGCACAAAAACCCCTTATGTCTTTGTAGCTGGAAGAAAAAAAATTCTCAGGTTTAATAGATACAGGTGCAGATTTTACTATTATCTAAAAAGATGATTGGCCTATGGCCTGGCCCCTAGACATCACCATGACTCATTTGAAAGGCATAGGTCAAAGCCAAAATCCAGAAAAAAGCTCAAGGCTTCTAACATGGAAAGATAAAGAGGGCAATCAAGGCACTATGCAGCCCTATGTCATAGCTGGACTACCAATAAATCTTTGGGGCCAAGATCTGTTGTCTCAAATGAGGTTAATCATGGGTAGCCCTAATATGGTTGTCACTGCTCAAATGTTAAAAAGTGGATATTCACCTGGTCAAGGTCTTGGAAAAAATAACTCAGGGATTGTTAAACCCATTGAGGCCACCCAAAAGTTTGATAGAGCTGGCTTAGGCCATTTTCCATAGGGGCCATTAATTCTCCTGTGACCCACACATAGAAAATTACATGGTTATCAGAAGAACCTGTATGGGTCGATAAGTGGCCTCAAACTTCTGAAAAGTTATTGGCTGCACAACAGTTGTTACAGGAGCAACTTGAAGCTGGCCATATAGTTCCTAGTAATTCTCCTTAGAATACCCCTATCTTTGACATGAAAATAAAAATCTGGAAAGTGGCAATTGTTACAAGACCTTAGAGCCATAAACAAAACTATGGTTTTGATGGAAGCTTTACAACCAGGCCTCCCTTCAACCATTGCCATACCCCTGGGCCACTTTAAAATTGTTATAGATCTAAAAGTTGCTTTTTTACCATTCCTCTACACCCAGAAGATCTAAAACATTTTACTTTCAGTTTGCCTGCCATTAATTTTCGAGCACCTATAAAAAGGTTTCAATGGCGTGTCCTGCCACAAGTCATGGCCAGTAGCCCTACTTTGGGTCAGTCCTTTTGTTGCTTCAACAATACAGTCAATAAGAGATCATTGGCCTCAGATATATATCATTCGTTAGCTGGAAAAAATGGTGGTGATGTCCTGAGATGTTATGATGAGCTACAGACTGCCTTAAATTTCAGCTCACAGATCCATACACTTATTTATGCTTTCAAATGAGGGGACCCTGGATCACTTCTCAAAAGATAAAATTAAGATTAGATAGACTCTAGACCTTAAATGACTTCCAAAAACTCCTTGGAGATATCAATTTGCTTACTCCCTACTTGAAACTTAGTAAAAGTAAATTAAAACTCCTTTATGATACCTTGTGAGGTGATTCTAATCCCACGTCTCCTCGTTGGTTAACTCCTGGAGGGAGACAAGCCATACATACTGTAGAACAGGCTATCCACTCTCAAACTGTAACCTTTATGGATTATGACAAACTTTTAAAATTTATTGTATGCAAAACCACACTTTCTCCAACTCTTAATGTGGGTTCATTTGCCTGCTACTCCTAAAAAGGTCATAGAACCCTACTATCAAGCTATATCTAACCTTATAATCCTCAACAGAAGTCAAGGTAAATGCTATTTTGATAAAAAAAAACAAATGATATCATATTGCCTTATACACAGGAACAGATTGATTGGCTTATGCAAACAACTGATTTCTGGCCCATTGCCCTTGCTTCCTACATAGGATTCATAGATAATTATTACACCTCAGATAAACTCATTAAATTTGACATGGATTTGTATTCCCCTCAGTCACAGCACTTAAACCATTAAAAGATGCCTTGTTAGTATTTACTGATGGATCTTCAATGGGCACAGCCACCTATGCTTTCCAAGATCAAACGTTAGACTTTCAAACAAACAGTACATCAGCCCAACTGATCGAACTGCATGCTGTCACTGCAGTTCTTTCTGCCTTCCATACTAAACCCCTCAATATATATACTGGCAGTGCATACATTGCGCAGTCCATACCCCTATTGAAAACCACTGGCCAAATCAAGAGTGCTTCCAATACAGGAGAGCTATTTAAACAAATACAGATGCTTATTAATAAAATACCTTACCCATTTTTATAGGGCAATTGTGTGCTCACTCCGGGCTACCAGGATGCCTGACTGAAGGTAACCAAAAAGTTGACCTGGCCACTCAGGCTCAGTCCTCTCTCTATGTAATGCTCAATATCAATCCCAATGACTCTGATGAAGATATCAACAAGACACAAAATAGCCACCAGCTTCCTCATCTCAATGCCCAAACTCTTCGACCTGCATATAGGATTACCCGAGAACAGGCCAGACAAATAGTCAAAAATTGTCCCTCCTGTGCCACACACCTCCCAACTACCCAACTTGGAGTTAATCCTAGGGGATTGATCCCCAATTCATTGTGGCAAATAGATGTCACCCATATTCCTGAGTTCCATAATCTCAAATATGCTCAGGTAATTGTGGATATCTTTAGTGGCTTCATTTTCGCCTCCCTCCAAACTGGTGAAACCACCAAACATGTAATAAGCCACATACTCACTGCTTTGTTCATCTTAGGGTGCCCACAACAACTAAAAACTGATAATGGTCAAGGCTATACTAGATCTGCTCTCATTCGTTTCTGTCAACACCTCAACATTCAACACATAACAGGCATGGCCTATAAACCTAAAGGTCAAGGTATAGTTGAGACAGTACATCTCTCCCTAAAACTCACAATTGAAAAAATAAAGACGGGAGAATGGTACCCCACCAAAGGGTCACCTAAATATATTGTATCTCACTCCTATTTATCCTTAATTTTTAAAATTTGGATAGCAGTGGACAGTCAGCAGCCACTCACTTTTGGCATAGTGAAACACAAAAACAATATGCCTCGGTATTGTGACAAGACCCTTTGACTAACTCATGACACGGCCCAGACCCAGTACTCATTTGGGGTCCAGGATTGATATACATTTATTCCAAAACAATAAAATCTGCAAGATGGCTACCAGAGCGATTGGTTAAACAAATAGATCAAGTCCAAAATATAGAAAATGACATCACAAATGACTCCAGGGACAAAAGGAACCCCTGAGAAAATGTTCTTATTTCTCTTTCAGACAATGAAACCAAAAAAACTGGATCCTGCTACTGGAGATTTTTATGATGACACCTACAACAATAAAAAGTGGTTTGGCACCCACATGATGCTCGCCTGTTATTACAAAACAAGGATGGCCCTTTTGGCAATCCATGTGACTGTAAAAGAGGTAACGTTCAAATCAGACCCACCAGTTACACCCTGTCTACAGACTGTGTTAACAAAGTGACATACCTTACATTTACACAAAGTATGGGAGGGGGCTATAAACAGAGTTACATATGTTATTCAAAGCCTATTCTCATAATCACAATTAATGGACAACCAGGACCATGTCCTGATGAATGTACGTCCTATCATAAAATTGATGCATTCCTCCTGTTATGAGTCATTTCAGGAGTGTTTAGGACCTAATAATATTACTTATTTTGTAGCCATTCTTCAAAACAATTTCTGGGGCTCTGCCAGAGGCAATTGGAATCATACACCTACAGGTTTGAGAGGACAAAAGCATGCCCAAGCTCCATGCTCAGGCAAAATGGGTCAGCCTGTCTGCTGACATACGGTCGCTCCCTCCACATTTCAGATGGAGGCCGACCACAAGATGCACTCAGAAAATACATAACCCCAAAAAGGATGAAACAAATTATAGACATCATGTTCCAAAAATCCGTTATCACCACCTGATGCTTCCCAAGTCACGAGGAGTCGATCTAGACACCCAAACCTCAAAAATTCTAAAAGACACATATGAAGTCCTAAATACCTCCAATACTGAGTTAGCTAAAGATTGTTGGTTATGCATGGCCATGGTCACTATAATTCCCCTTGCCATCCCTTCAAAATTTACCCTATCTGTTCCTACACAGAAAGATTCCTTAAGCTGTAGTATCAGCCTCACTTTTTTTTATTTGAAAGAGAATAAAACAAAAGGGGGCAGTACAGAGAAGATCAGAACAGGACAACATAATCAACACAGTACTTTACATTAAGTCAACTGGACATCAACAGTAGCTAACACCATATGTCTTACTCTGCTATAGTTGAGCATAGTTTCAAATACAATAATATCAAACATATCACAATAGTATAAAGCCATGCATAGAGTGAAAGAATTACAGGTCTTTATGAACCGAATAACAGAAAATGATCAACGGGTACTATAATATCTCATTTTGGATAAAAAATATTGTTTGAACTATCACACATATTCAAATTCCAATAAGACACAATGTGATAGATAGAACCAATGGTAGTAGAACAAATAAAGCATGGTAGGACTTCTAAGAAGGATAATATTACATCAGCAATAGCTGACATAATGTTTTGTTTTCTTCAGAACAGCTATTCATATCATCAAGTACGATATAGTCAAACAAAAGAGGATAACACCATTCCAACTGATGATTGAAAACTCTGAAAGACCTCGAAGCTATGAGATGGGAACTCATGCTTACCATAAAGTCTTATATACTCTTATCAAATCTCATATTATGGAGACTATATGGCATTTACCCTTGTGAGTTTGGTTTATTTCACTTAATAGAATGGTCTCAAGTCGTGTCCATTTATTTATAAATATCTTTATGTGATCATTCTTTAAAGCTGAGTAGTACCCCATTGTATAAAAATGCCACAACTTTTTTATCCATTCCTCAGTTGATGGGCAATTACGTTGTTTCCAAGATCTGCCTATTACAAATTGTGCTGCTATAAACATGGGTGCACATAAATCACTGTGGTACGATGTTTTCAGTTCTTCTGGCAATATGCCTAGAAGCGGAATAGCTGGGTCAAATGGGACTTCCATACCCAGCTTTTTGAGGAATCTCCAGATTGACCTCCACAGTGGTTGCACAAGTCTACGCTCTCACCAACAGTGTAGAAGAGTTCCTTTTTCCCCACAGCCTCTCCAACACTTGTTGTTGGTAGTGTTTTCTATCTTGGCCATTCTTTCTGGAGTGAGATGGAATCTGAGTGTGGTTTTAATTTGCATTTCTCTCATGACTAATGATGATGAACATTTTTTCATGTATTTATTTGCCATTCGTATTTCTTCATCTGAGAACT
>PVJX010050410.1:0-10694 GCA_004027295.1 Dolichotis patagonum | reverse complement strand
ACCAAATAAGAAAAAAACCCCAAAAAACCAAATGAGGTCATTCATAACAAAAGGATGCACATAGTACATGATTTAAAACCACAATACAAGGTGATCTACAATGGTTATCATGATGACTCTTGTTATTTTGAATAGAATTGCCCATATCATCAAGTACAATAAAATTGAATGTAGCAGTATGGAACAAAATCAATAAAAACAAAAGATTGGAGACATTATAGGACTTCAAAAGAGGGTAATAGTCAAACCAGATTGGGTATTGTAGTGAATCTTATTGTCTGTGTGGTTCTGAAACTTTTTACCCCTGAGCCTGGTCTCAAGTTGTATCCATTTACCTACAAGAGGTTCAAGGTTTTCCTTCTGTATAGCTGAGTAGTTCTCCATTGTCTAAAAGTGTTACGTCTTTCCAATCAATCTGCAGCTGAGGGGCAAGCTACCCCTACTTTTTTCTGGTTCCCTGTCACAAAGAGTATTATTTTCTCATTTTTGACTCTCAGTCCATAAACTCTCTTTTAGGTTAAATATATTTCTTGTATAGAGCATCTTGATGGACCCTATCTCCTGAAGGGATCCTGTTTCTTGATCCATTCTGTCAACCTATTTATTTTGATAGTTGAATGGAGGCCATTTACATTTATGGATATCACTGATATATACTGGCTCAAGTTTGCCATGTTATGTTCCAATAGTTTGCTTTCTGCTTTGCCCCTTTATTTAATTGTTTGTCCTACCTGGTGGTTTCTTTCTGCTGGTCTGGAGGTTGTGGTCATTTTTATCTCTGTGTAGTATGTCTTTCAACACTCTTTCTATGGTTGGTTTGGTGGACGTAAATTTCTTCAGTTGTTCTTTGTCATGGAAGTATCTTATTTCGCCATTAAATTTGAATGAAAGTTTTGCTGGGTACATCAGTCTGCATTGAAAGTTGTTTTCTTTCAGGGCTTGAAATATCTCATTCCAATCACGTCTTAACTCGAGTGTTTGTGCTAAAAAGTCTCCTGTGACTCTAATGGGCTTTCCTCGATAGGTGACTTGTGTTTTTTCTCTAACAGCTTTTAGTATTCAGTTTTTACGTTGTATGTCTGAGATCTTAATTATTATGTGTCTGGGTGTAGATTTATGTTGGTTGTGACTGGCATTCTGTATGCCTCACTTATTTGCATATCAGATTTTTCCCCGTGTTTGGAAAGTTTTCTCCTATTATTTCTGTGAATATTTTACATATGTCATTTGTATTGACTCCAGCATCTTCACTAATGACTATTAATCTTATATTGTTGCTCTTGGCATAGTCTTGAAGTTTCTGGATGGTCATTTCATGCTGCTTTGTTATTATTATTATTTTTTAATTTTAAAGAGAATAAGACAAAAGAAGTCAGTACAGAGCAGATCAGAACCGGACAACATAGGTAACACAATACTTAACATTAAGACAACCGGACATTATCAATAGCTATCACAACATTTCTTTCTCTGCTATAGTTGAGCAGAGTTTCAAATACAATAATATCAAACATAACAAAAAAGTAAAAAATCATTCAAAGAGTGAAAGAATTACAGGGCATTCTGAACCAAGTAACAGAGAATGATCAATGGGTACTATGATATCTCATTCTCAATAAAAATTTTGTTTATACTTTCACACATATTCAAATCCCAATAAGACACAATGTGATAGATAAAACCAATGGAAATAGAAGAATAGAAGCTTGGTAGGACTTTTAAGCAGGACAATATTAAATCAGCCATAGCTGTCATAATGTTTTGTTCTCTTAAAAACAGCTGTTCATAGCATCACATATAATAAAGTCAAACAAAACAGAATAAAACAGGAGACTTTAACACACTATTTTAAAAAATTCTATCCTTTCATGATCAGTAACTGAAATCCTGTCCTCAAGGTCCGAGATCCTATCCTCAGCTTCACTTATATGGTTTTGTATGCTTTGGATCGAATTTTTTGTTTCTTGGATGTCTCTTTCAGTTTGTTTCATGAATTCTGCTTGTTTTCTACATTTTTCATTTCAAGGTTTCGATCAGTTTCCCATGTTCCTGTACTTTTTTCTCTATTTCTTCTTTAGCTGTGCTCAGCAACTCATTTACTAAGGTTGTTATTTCTATCTTTACCTGGGAGAGTACTTCTAATTTGATTTCCTCTATGGCCTTGTGGAGTTGTTTTTATAATTTCATTTGATATATTTTCAGAGATTCCTGGTGTGTTACTTTGGCGTCCTCTATTTCAATGTCTCCTGTACTTGTACCTGTTGAACTGGATGTTTGAGGTTGCATTCTGCCTTTTTAGTTTTTAGTTTCTGCAGCTTTTAGTTCCTGCTAGTACCTTATCTTCAGGTTATTCCATGTCATCAAATCTCCCTGTCTATAGTGTTTGTGTTGGGTGAGGCCCTACTGTGTCCCTATTGTGTGCCTGTGTATCTCATAAGCTCTTTTGATTTTTGTAAAGTTGAGGGAGTCCTTTTCGACACAGTCCTCACTCTGCCTGAAGTTTTCTGTGTGTAGGAAGGGGTCACCCTCATGCTTGTCAGACTTACCAAGGTCTTTCACTTAGTTGGAGGGAGGTTTACTACTGGCCCTATTTAGCTACTGTACACCTTTATTTTAGGGGCATACTCACCACACTGACTGGAGCCAGCTTAGATCTTGTTATGGTGAGGCAGTCATTTAAACTCCCTTCAAGGTAACAAAGATAGTCCTCTTTAGTCCAATGTTCCCTGGTTGCAGATTTCCAAGTTTGCCCAGTGCAGGCTGGGATTCCGCTGATGCCTCTGCCTGAATGTGTGCAGTCAGGGCCCAGGGTGGTTTCCTGGCCAACTGGCTGACTGGGTTTCACTGAGAAGTCTATTTAGGCTCACCCGATCACTTTCACGAGCATTGGGGTGGTTTCAGAAGCAGGGCATGGTCTTACTGCCTGGGCACCGAGTTTGGAGTTTGTCCCATGCTAATGGAGGTTCCACATGCTGCTGGAGCCCAAGCAGCCAAGGCCCATGGTGGGTTCCTGGCCAGCCAGCTGCCTGGGGTTTGCTGAGCAGTCTGGCTAGGCCCACCCAATCCCTCTTGCATGCCTTAGGGTCTCAGTTTTTGTCTATGTAGTAAGATGGATGTTGGTTTATCATATATGGCTTTCATCAGATTAAGGTACATACCATCTATTCCAGTTTTCTGTCAGATTTTTATCATGAATGAGTTTTGGATTTTGCTAAAAGCCTTTTCTACATTCATTGATATGATCATGGGTTTCTTGTCCTTGGCTGTTTTGATATGATGTTATTACATTTATTGATATGCATACACTGAAGTGCCCTGCATACTTGGGATAAATCTCACTTGGTGTATAATCTTCTTGCTGATTTGTTGTATTCTGTTTGCATGTATTTGTTGAGAATTTTTGCATTTTTGTTCATTAGAGAGATTGGCCTGTTATTTTGTTTTTTGCATGTGTCTTTCTCCAGTTTTGTTATTAGGGTAATACTTGCTTCCAGAAATGAGTTAGGCAGACTTGCTTCCTTTTCAATTTTATTGAAGAATTTGTGGAATGTTGGCATTAAGCATTCCTTAAAAGTTATGTAGAACTCAGCAGTAAATCCATCAGGACCGGGGCTTCTTTTTGTTTGTATTGTTCTAATTATATTTCCAATTTCATTAACTGAAATTGAGTTATTCAACAGTTTTAGATCTTTTTCATTCAGCTTTGGTAATTCATATGTTTCTAGGAATCTGTCCACTTCTCTGTCACTGAAACTATGAGAGTAAAGATTTTCAACGTAGGTATTGATGATCTTCTGTATTTCCACAGGTTCTGTAGTGATTTCACCCTTTTCATTTCTTATTGTGTGGATTTGAGGGTTTTTGTTTCCTCTTTTTGATATGTTGCCTAGGATTTTATGAATTTTATTCATTCTTTCAAAGAATCAACCCTTGAATTAATTAATTCTTTGCATTGTTTTCTTAGTCTCTGTTGCATTAATTTCTGCTCTGATCTTTATAAATTCCTCCCTTCTTTTGGCTTTGAGCTGGACTTGCTCTTCTTTTTTTAGAAGTTTAAGAATGTAGCATTAGGTTGTTTATATGTATTCATTCCATTTTCCCGATGGAGGGGTTTAATGCTATAAATTTCCCTGTGAGTTTACTTTCATTGTTTCCCATAGGTTCTGATAGTTTGTATTTGTACTTTTTCCATTGCAGATATTGTTTAATTTCTTCTTAAATTTCATCTGTGATGCACTGGTTGTTTAAGGTAGTGTTATTTAATTTTCATGTGTCTATGGGGTTCTTTTGTGTTTCTTGTCATTAATTTCCAATTTTATTACACTATGGTGAGATTATATGCATGGAATTTTTTCAGTTCCTTTGAATTTACTTAGGCTTGTTCTGTAGGCTAGTATATGACCTGTTTTAGAAGAACCATGTTCAGCTGAGAAGAATATGTATTGTTATGTTGTTATGTGGAATGCTTGATACAAATCTACCAGGTCCATTTTCTCACAAGTTTGATTCAGTTCTGTTATTTCATTGTTGATTTTTTTTTGTTTGCTGTTTCTTTGTGACAATGGGATGTTAAGGTCCCCCATTATAACTATATTCTTTTTTGTTTGATTTTTCATGTCTGTTAAAATTTGTCTTAGATAGTTGAGTGCTCCCATTTCATGCATATATATTTACGATTGTTATCTCGTCCTCATCATGTATTCCCATAACCAGTATGTAGTGACCTTCTTTATCTATTTTGATCATTCTTGGTTTGAAGTTCATGTTGTGTACAAACAGAGCAGCTACCTCTGATTTTATTCCTGGGTTCTTGTTTTATGGAGTATTGTTTTCCATCCTTTCACTTTTAGTGTATAAATTTTCTTTAGAGTTAAATGTGTTTCCTGTATACAGCATATTGTTGAAGTTTTTCTGTTACCCCACACTCTAGTCTGTTTCTTTTTATTGGTGATTTGAGATAATTGATATATACTTACTTGTCCTTGTCATGTTATCTATATGTTGTTCGTTTTCTACTTTTTGTGTTTAACTTTTGCCCTGCCTAGTGGTTTCCTTCTGCTGTTGTTGTTGGGTTTTTAGTTATCTTTGTGTATTTCTAGAGTGTCTTTGAGTACTCTTTGTGGTGTTGGCTTGGTGGTCATGAATTTAAGTTGTTATTTGTTGTGGGAGAATCTTATTTCTCCATCACTTTTGAGAGATAGTTTTGCAGGACATAACAATCTGGGTTGAAATCTGTTTTTGTTCAGGACCTGAAATACTTCACTCCAAGCTCTTCTGGACTTGAAGTTTTGTTGAGAATTTTGCTGTGAGTCTCATAGGCTTTCCTTCATAGATGATCTGTTCTTTTCTCTGACAGCTTTTAGTATTCTGTTCTTATGCTGACTTTCTCATATTCTAAATATTATATGTCTGGATGATGATTTATTTCTGTCATGACTAATTGGGAGTGCTTTGTGTCTCACTTATCTGAATATCAGATTCTCTTCCCATGTTTGGAAAATTTTCTGTGATTATTTCTGCAAATAGACTTTGTACATCATTTGTGTTGATCATTGCTCTTTTGTTGACACCTATCAATCTTATATTGTTTCTCTTCACATCATCTCACAGCTGTTGAATTATTTTTTCTTGGTTCCTTGTTACTTTTGTAAAATTTATTTGAAGAGAAAAAAAAACAAAAAACACAACAGAAAAAAGGGTAGCAACAATACAGAATTCCAAGGAAAAAAAGAAAAGAACAAAAAAACACTGAGAAATCATTGCTTGATAAATTACATACTGACATCATGAAAATGGTTGTTCAAGTTACAGAATTAAAACATACAAAGGACACATTCAAATAATGACTCTGTTAACAGTTCTGCTCCACAATCTGGACAACCAGTGATATGGTCATCCTCTTACACAGTTAAACATGCATGCAATTATATCCTTTAGAGCACTTTCTTTTCCTCTTCATTTACAGTAGCAATTATACATTTTGGGTTTTATTACTCCTACATTTTTTATTACTTTTTACACTAGGGACACAATGTCATATTTATAAATATGGTTCTTATTTATTTCACTAATGAGAATAGTGTCAAGTTGTCTCCATTTACCTATGAAGGACTCAAGATTATCCTTCTTCATAGCTGAATAATATATCACATTTTTTTCATTCCCTCTGTGGTTGATGGGAATCTTGGTTGTTTCCAAGATTTCGCTATTACAAATTGTGCTGCTATGAACATGGGTGGAAAAATATCACTATGATATGACATTTTCAGTTTTTCTGGGAAAATACCCAGGAGGGGAATAGCTGGGTTTAATGGAACTTCCAATCCTAGTCTTCTGAGAAATCTCCATATTGATTTCCATAGTGGTTGCATGAGTCTGCACTCCCACCAACAGTGGAGCAGTGTTCTTTTTTTCCCTGCAGCCTCGCCATCATTTGTTATTAGTTGATTTCTTGATGGAAGTTATTCTTTCCTTAGTGAGATGAAATCTCAATGCTGTTTTAATTTCCATTTCTTGAATGACCAGTGATGGTGAACATGTCTTCATGTATTTGTTTGCCATTTGTATATCTTCATCTGAGAACTGTGTGTTCTTCTCAGATGCCCATTCTGGAGAGGGTCTTTTAATTTGGGGGTCTTTATGTTTTTCAATTCATTATATGTTCTTGATATAAGTCCTTTATCTGAGGGGTTTCTTGCTAATATTCTTTCGCATTCTTTTCACTATGATGGTGATTTCTTTTGAAGTGCAGAAACTTTTCAATAATATGAGATCCCAGTTGTTGATCCTCTGAAGTGTTTCCCATGCAGTTTGCATTTTGTTCATGAATTCTCTGCCTAGCCCTATGTCTCTAAGACTTCTACCTACCCTATTTTCCAGTGGATTTAGTGTTTCTGTTTTAACGTTTAGGTCTTTGATCCATTTAGACTTATTTTTGTGCATGGTGATAGGCATGGATCTAGTTTCAGTGTTCAGCATGTGGAGAGCTAATTTTTCCAAAACTATTTATTAAAGAGGCTATCCTTCTTCCAGTGAACATATTTGGCTGCTTTGTCAAATATCAGGTGGCTGAGCCTTTTTTTACTTTTACTTGCATCTTCTAATCTGTCCCATTGATCCTCAGTTCTATTTCTTTGGCAGTATCATGCTGATATTATCATTGTGGCTTAGTAGTATAGATTTGAGTCAGGAATTGTCATGCCTGTCATTCTGTGAATTTCCTTTTTGGTCAGATACATTTCTTGTATACAACATATTGTGGGATCATGTTTCTTGATCCATTCCATCAACCTATTTCTTTTGATAGCTGAATTGAGGCCATTTACAGTTATGGATATCACTGATATGTACTTGTTCGACTTTGTCATGTTATATTCCAATGTTTTATTCCATGTTTTTGTTTGATTTTTGCTTTTCTTTCTTATTTAATTGCTTGTCCTACCTGGTGGTTTCTTTCTGATGTTAAATGCTCTTCTTTTGTGAAGTCTTTCTATTTCTTTGCTACATTTCTCACCTATTTTAAATCCTTACATATGCACAGTCTCATGGTACAAAATCTTCAAGGTACTCAATGAAGGAACAATTCTAAACATTTGGTTGGGTTTGAGAAAGTCAACTATTATATCAACTGCTCAGTAGATACCCTTGCAAACCAGAAGACTTCTAATACTTTACTTTTAATTGTGGTATACAGTTTGTAAATCATGAGTAATTTTTAATAGTAGATCATTGTGATATTTGGCAAATAACTTGAAAGAAGTTCAAATTATACAATATTAATAACAAAATTTCCATTACAATCCTATTTCTATGAGAAAAACTCCAAATAATTTATGTATTCAAATCACAAAAACAAGAATAAAATTGATAGTAAACCTGACATATCCTTACAATGATTAATAGTGATCCATAGATATATTAGTTCATTGCAAAAAGCCTCCTATCCACCTCAGTGATATGCATTTGTTATAAAACAACTTATAATTTTAATAAAGACTCAATCTAGATCTTTTAACCTTTAGAAAGTTGGAACTTGGGAAAATTATGTAAAAAAATAAGGAAAGTTTTAGAAACAATTCAAAGTATTATAATACTTTTGGAGTTAAAAGGGGCATAGAAGTATGGGCAATCAAGAACAGCATCACTTCCACTACCAAGGAGAGCTTCATGGAAATATAGTTCATTTTTCAATATAATTTAGCCAATATTCAAGTGTTCAACATTTACCACCTACTATGTGAAGGTGCTATTGTTTAGTGCCATGTGAGGTTTCAAGATTTATAAAACAAACCTGTCTTCTCATGGCATATAATTTGGCTAATGAAGATAGAACAGGGAAGGATTTCAATAAGCAGTGATGAAAGGTGAGTGATCCACAGGTAGACACAATAAAATGAGGTTGTAGAAAGCATGCAGAAAATGGCCAGGAAATGATCAATAAAGAGCAGTCATCCAAGTGCAAAATACCTAACATTTAAAAAAGATTCCAATAAGAACAAATTTTGAATGGAAGCACAAAATTTCTAGATATCTGAAGTACAGTGGATGAACTACTGAGACCAGTAAGGTCAAGATACAAAATTTTACTAAGAAATTTGTATTGAGCCAACCAAAATTAGGCAAGGGCAAAAAATTTAAAAGTTATTTTAACATAAATAAAAACACATGTCTATCACCATGCACTAAACAAAAGTCAAAATGGATCAAAGATCTAAA
The DNA here is from genome assembly GCA_004027295.1 of Dolichotis patagonum. NCBI lineage: Eukaryota > Metazoa > Chordata > Mammalia > Rodentia > Caviidae > Dolichotis > Dolichotis patagonum. The sequence continues at coordinate 1,979 of PVJX010050410.1, read as the reverse complement.
TATTGAAACAGAATTATTAAATCTACTGGAAGAAAAAGTAGGTAGATATATTGAAGACATAGGTGTAGGTAAAGAGTTTATGAACAAAATGCAAACTGCATGAGAAATACTTCAGAGAGTAACAACTAAGAATTCATCTTAATAAAATGCTTTTGCACTTCAAAGAAATGGAGTGAAAACAAAACTCACAGAGTGGGAAAAAATTTAGCCAACTGTTCATCAGACAAAGAATATATAAAGAATTAAGAAAAATCAGATGCCCTCCACAACCAGATGCAAGGCTCCAGCCCTGCCACACCCCAGGGGACACACTGCCTACCTGCCTGGGCACCAGAGGTTCTGAACTCCACCCAACCAGGCATATGGCCTCAGAACCACATTCTGGGGATCCATTTGCACTAGCTGTGTGGAGTATCCAAGCTCTTCCCAGCTCAGCAACCCAGCATAATCCATCAGGGGATCATCCAGGCAGCCTCACAGGTCACAAAGGAACCAATCTCATCGCAGGCCTGAGACCCAGAGCCACATGTGAGGGAGTGACCAGCAGAGCCAATGGGTCTTGGAGAATTTGAGCTCTATCCATCAGAGCACAAGTCTCAAGCTCCATAGTTCAGGGGTGCAGCCCAGCTAGCACATGGTGGGTCCCAGAGGCTATCAACTCCTCTCAGCCAGATGCAAGGAAACTGTGGTGTAACATTGGGAATGTGCTCTACCTAGTTTCCTGGGTGCCAGAGGTTTTGAAATCCACCCAGCTAGGTGCTAGGAACTCTGGGGGTGGGGCCCTGCTAGCCACCTGGGTCTCTGAGTTTCTGAACTAGTAAGATCAACGGTACAATTATCTTAGTGATCTTGTCTACCTATATATAAAAGAAATGTATGTATTTCCCTTTTCTTCTTTTCTCTTTTTCCCCATCCCAGTTCTTTCATTTTAAGCAGTTTCATTCCCTTTCACAATATCTATGGTACCTTTTGGACCTTATTAAATTTCATTTCTTACAAAAGGGAGACAATACAATGTTTACACATATGAGTCTGATTTATTTCACTTATAAGTATGATTTCTAGTTGTATCCATTTACCTATAAAAGCCTCAGGTTTATCTTATTTATAACTGAGTAGTAATGCATTGTATAAAATTACCTCAATTTTTTAAAAAATTCTTTTTATTTTAAAGAGTATAAAACAAAGAGAGAAGAACAAAGCAGATCAGAACAGAACAACATAAACAACACAGCATGTTACAATAAGACAAACAGACATTAACAGTAGCTATCAAAATACCTCTTTCTCTGCTATAGTTGAGCATAGTTTCAAATACAATAATATCAAACATAACAAAATAGTATAAAACCATTCAAAAGAATGAAAGTATTACAGGACATTCTGAAATGAATAACAGAGAATGATCAATTGCTAAAATAATATCTCATTTTCAATAAAAAAATTTGTGTGTACTATCACATAAATTAAAATCCCAATAAGACACAGCATGATAGAACTGATGGTAATAGCAAAGTAGAACCATGGTAGGACTTCTAAGCAAGACCATATTAAGTCAGCAATGGCTGTCATAATGTTTTGTTTTCTTCAAAACAGCTGTTCATACCAACACACATAATATAGTCAAACAAAACAGAGTAAAACCATTCCAACTGATGAATGAAAGCATGGAAAGGCTTCAAAGCAATGAAATGGGAAATCATGATTACCATAAAATTTTATATACTCTTACCAACTCTCATACAAGTGAGACTATACGGTATTTACACATGTGAGTTTGGTTTATTTGACTTATGAGTATGGTCTCAAGTCGTGTTCATTTATTTATAAATATCTCAATGTGATCATTCTTTATAGCTGAGTGGTACTCCATTGTATAAAAATACCACATCTTTTTTATCCATTACTCTGTTGATGGGTACTGAGGTTGTTTCCAAGATCTGGCTATTACAAATTGTGCTGCTATAAACATGGGTGCA
>PVJX010050409.1:0-10707 GCA_004027295.1 Dolichotis patagonum | reverse complement strand
GGTCACAGGGAGGACTGGGTCACAGGGAGGACTGGGTCACAGGGAGGCCTGGGTGTCAGGGAGGACTGGGTCTCAGGGAGGACCAGGTGTCAGGGAGGACTGGGTCACAGGGAGGACTAGGTCACAGGGAGGACTGGGTCTCAGGGAGGCCTGGGTCGCAGAGACCTGTGAGGTGCGAGTCCTAGCCTGAGGAGCCCACCAGCGCTTAGGGACTTGACTGATTCAAGGGTTCTAAGGAAGAGGAGCGGGCAGGGTAACCGGGCAGTTCCCACAGGGAGACCAGCAGAGGAGGTGGCACACACACTGCCGGGTGACATCAGCTCAGGGAACATGCCCGCAGGGTGCCACAGGGCGGCCTCAAGACAGCTCTCTCGACATTTCATTGCAAGAAAGGCCTCCTCTCAAAGCTGCTCATTTTTTCCCCAAAGAGCGCGCTTTTGGGGAAAAAAATCATCAGAGTCTCACTTCTCTCACATCCCAAAGACATTTTAGTGGTGTCAAAGAAATACATATTGATGGGGGCCGGGGATTTAGCTCAGGGGCGTAAGTGCCTGCCTGGCAAGTGCGAGGTTGTGAGTTTGATCCCCGGTACCAGAAAAAAAAAACATATTGATAAATAAAATCGTGGATAAATCAGAAAAACATGAGAGATGGCTTCGTGTACTCTATGGATAAAGAATGTTTTTCTTTCCAAGTGGAAAGACAATAGGAAAGAATCCCTAAGTAAAGAAACCAACAGGTTGGCTGCTTAAAAATTTTAACTCCCACACACATATCCATAAAAAAAAAAAACCTTACCGGAAATGAAAAGCCAAGGATAAACTGGAAGAATAAATACTTGTCCAAATGTATTGAAGAGCTGTAGCCTAAAGCACCTGACAGTACAAAGTTATTTTCCGTGGTTGGTTTCTGAGACCAGGTCTCACTGTACAGTTCAGGCTGCCTTGAACTCAGCTAGGTCTTCCTGTCTCAGCCTCCCGAGTGCAAACGTGCAAAGTACTTGTGTTAATAAGAATAAGATCCTGGAAGGGAAATGAACAAAGACCGTAAATAGGCAATTTAGGGGAGACAAAATAGACTTGGACAATTAGTAACTGCAAATGAAAAGCTGAAATTTTCACCGTCAGCAGTAATGACAGACGCCAATCCCAGGAGTGGCCTGTGTCACTGTTCCTTGGGCGAGGACCGAGCCCATCCAGGGCCCGGAGGCTGCGTGCAGAGGGTGCCCCTTGGCACCGCTGTAGACACTGGGGCACACAGCTGCCTTCAGGGACCTCAGCCCTGCTGACCCAGCCACTCACTCGTGGGACTCTCCCTGGTGGGTCGCCTCCCAGTTATTTATGCCCAGGAAATGGGCAGAGATGCGGCTGGAGATGTGGGTTCACCCTTGTAAGTGTCAGAACAGGGGAGCAGGCAGCTGTCTAACGGCTGGGATCTGCAGGAGGGGCACAGTGTGTGGCCGGGAACGGGACGGGGAGGGCACAGCACTCTGATGGCATTCAAATGTGACCCAAGAGGTCCCCGCCCCTCTCCTGTCCCCACCCCAGCCCCTCTTCCCCCAAAGCCTTCCCAGAAGGGACCGGCCTGTCCACATGCTTGTCACTGTGCCAGGGATTTTCAGCGCGAGGCCGTTCTTCATGAGGAAACCCAGGTCGTCACGTGACTTTCAGACGAAGAAGCTCCAGGGTGCTGGACTTAGTTATTCTCACTGCTGGGACAAAACACCTGATCCCCACGCGTGCACCGGCTCCCAGCTGGCAGAGGTTCAGGGCCGCGGCTCCACGGCAGGGGCAGCAGGGGAGACAGCCCGCGGTGGGCCCTCCCACGGTCCACACCCATCAGTGGACACTTATCACACCCTTCACCACACCCGCACACCTCACACGCAGCTACTTCTGACCCCCCATGAGTACGTGGGCGTTTGGGGACAGCGAGGCACGAGATGTGACAGTGCTCTTGGTGGAGAAGTCTGCAGAGAGAGAGGGCTGGTGTCGTGGCAGCTCACAGTGCCAGAGGGGGAAGAGCGAGGGAAGGGAGGAGGCCGGAGGCAGGGGCTGGTGGACGCTGGGCTGGGCCAGGTCGGAGATGCGTGAGGTCTGCAGATGAGGAGGCTGCCAGGCAACAGAGGCCGGGGAGGCACGCGGTGCTCAGCAAGAGAAAACCAGGGCAAAGCCAGCCGGGCCACACGAGGCTCTTCCTGGGCGCTGGGCGCCCCTGCCCGGGTGGGTCCCTTAATGCACTCAAAGCTTCAACAAGATTGTACTCGGCGCAGAGGTCCCGCTCCGCAGGGCGGGCTCCCTGGGCACCTGAGGTGTGCACAGCGGCGCCCTGGGCGGTGCATGCCTCGTGGGCAGCAGGGCCCTGCAGTCTTCATGGCCAAGGCCCAGGGGCCAGCAAGAGGCCAGGCAGCTCGCAGTGCTTCCACTGGTCACCTGCCGAGCCCAGCAGTGTGGGGGACGGGGAGACCCCAGATGGAGGCTGGGGGAGGGGCTGGGCCCAGGGGTGCTTCAAGCCACAGGGGAAGGGGGGGCACAGCCCTGACCTGAGCTCCAGCCTCCTGGCCGCTCCAGTTGCCGTCGCAGCACGGGGTCAGTCTGAGGTCCTTGGTTTTATTTGCAGAGCTGTTCCCTGCCCCAGCCCGCCCCACACAGGCAAAGAGGACCAGAGAGCGTGAGAGTGCTGACATTTTGCAAGAGGGTTGGCCTTGTAAAGCAGGGGCATCTCCTGCACCCCTTTCGCATGCACATAGATTTTACTTTTAATTCAAGGGCGTGAGATGGTCTTAGGCAGTTGGTCCCCCTCTGCAATTATTTCTGGGACAAAACAGCATTACCCCAACTTTCTTTTTGAATCCAGTATTATAAACTTTTGCAGTTGGTTTTCCACTTTTAACAGAGTAATAAATACCACCCCCAGGTGTGTCCAGTGCACAGCTTGGGGGCTGCATGTGGCCCCAGGCACTCAGCAGAAGATCATAAACTTCTGACTTTATTATGTGAGTTTTAGTGATTTTATTTTTTTTTATTATTATTTTTGTAATCGGTACCAGGCATCGAACTCACGACCGCGCACTAGCAAGGCAAGCGCTTATGCCGCTGAGCTAAATCCCCAGCTCCGTGATTTTATTTTTTTCATGACCTGATTGCACAGCACTCAAGTGGGGACCCCCAAACACCATGTGGGTAGAATGCCGTCCAGAGGCAACTCTGCCCCCTGCACTTTGCCACACACAGTCAATCTGCTAGCACACACAGCCCGGGGGATGGAAACCCACGTGGATCAGAGGTTCCCAGCAGGCACCTGTCCTGGGCAGGATTCTCCTGGTTGACCTGAAATTGGGCCACTAAGGTGTTCTGTTTATAGCCACCTGCATCGCCCAGTGTGTGCCAGGATGGACGGATGACCCCGGACCTGCTGCGGCTCCAGCCTGGCGGATGAGGACTTGAGCAGATGCCTGGGGGGGGGGGGCTGGGGGACCCTGGAGACCAGAGCAGGGCTGTTGCCATGGCCACACCTCAGCCCAGGAGCAGCCGTAGGCCGGACATTCAGGAGTGGGTGTGGCCACATGCCAATAAAACTTTATTGCCCACCAGGCCTCTGTTTCACCCCCTGCCCCCCAGGCTATGAACCAAGCCCCTCCACCCTGTCCAGGCTGCCACCCTGAGGCTTCTCTGGGGTGCGAGGCAGCAGCTGTCCGATGGCTCCCCGTCCCTGTCCCTGACTTCCAGGAGCGTCGGCACCCTGCGACCCCACACAAGGCCAAGCCCGAGCCCTGTGGGACTCCCGCCTGGGCTGCGCAGGGGGACCCCCTTTCTAGAAGTCTCTGCCACGGGGTCACAGCTGGAAGCATTTCCACTGGAAATTCAGAGTTGTCAGAAGTATTTATCTGGCATTTTATTGTAATTGCTTAATTTATGCTTTATTTACCTTCGGGATATGATCTGAAAATGAAGGCAGGGGTCCCGCTGCCTTTTCCTGCCCTGCTGTCAGGAAGGCACATCTCTCCTTGGCTTGCTGTTTTCTTCTTGAGAACTGGAGCTCTGGACTACGTTTTCCGCTGCTCGCGATGGGCAGCCGTTCCTGCAGCTCGTGCTCCTGGAAGTCAAATAAAACTGGGTTCTGCTGAGAACGCTGGAAAGTGTCACCGCAGGGATCCGGGATCAGGCCTGCAGAAAGTCAGGAGGGGACGGTTCAGGGTCCAGCTCGCGACCGGAAAACCAGGAGTCAAGCCCGGGGAGGGGGCACTGGTCCCTCACAGACTGGGACTCGGGGACCCCAGGCTGCCCCTCCACCCGCCCCGTCCTCCTCCTGTGCTGGGCACCGGCTCCTGTTCCATTTTCTGCAAATAGAAGAAGCCCCGTCGGCAGAGGCCTTCCGTGCCGTGCCACTGGGGGCCAGTCTAAAATAAATAACAAGAAAGAAACCTGCACCCTGCAGCGCTTCTCTGAGGCCGAGTGCGCTTCCTGGAGCACCGGCGAGCCTGTCCCCGGGGCCAGGGGTGGACGGCAGGGCCCTGTCACGTTCCTCTCTCCTCTCATGGGCCTCCTTCTTCCCTGTGGTCCCCTCTCCCTTCCCATCCCCCTCCCTCTCCATTAACAAGCCAGTCACCCTAAAAAGTTTTTGGCAGTGCTAGAGATGGAACCCAGAGCCTCCTGCGTGCTAGGCAAGGCCCCACCTCTGAGCTATACCCCGCCCTTTCTATTTTATCTATTTGATTTCATTTTGTGACAGAGTCTCACTAACTTGCCTAGGCGAGCACTGAACTTGGAATCCTCTTGCCTCAGCCTGCCGAGTAGCTGGGATAGCAGGTGTGCATCACTGTGCCTAGTTAAAATTTAAAAAAAAAATTTAAATCTACCAATCATTATAGAGTGCACAGAAAGCTGCAAAAATAGAGTGGCTGGTTGTGGTGGCACACGCCTGTAATCCCAGCCCTCAGGAGGCTGAGGCAGGATGAGCTCTGTGAGTTTGAGGCCAGCCTGGGCTACAGAGTTCAAGGCCAGCCTGAACCGCATGGTGACACCCTGTCTCAAAAAGACAGAATGAAAAGAAAAACAGTGTGAGCAGGCCCCTGCGCTCCGGGCTGAGCTTCCCCGCAGCTATGTCCCGTGTAACAACAGAGCAGCATCAAAACCAGGAAATTCCAAGTGCCCTGGGCGTGTCTGTCTGGCTGTCCCCGAGCCTGTCCCCTTTGGTGCCTACGGCTGCAGGGGCATCATTCTAGGCTCAGCGTCCTAACTTGCTCAGAGGACCGGGACTGTGCACCCCCACCCCTCTGCACGCAGGTGCCCTCCCCCCTTCCTTTCCCCGGGGCTGGGTCATTGTCCCCATCTATCCTCCTGCCTGCAGTGAAGGAGAACTGGAGGAAGCAGGTCCTGAACTTGCAGCGTCCTCATGCACTTCTTATTCAGGCTTCGTTTACTCCCCCTGGATAAGGGGAAGGCGCTGGAGCCGGCCTGTCCTGCGCAGTGCCCCTGATAACTGGACGAATCAGCAGCAGCGCAGTCCACACTCCTCTGTAGCCGAGGAGGAGCTGAACTGGGGAATCCCCCAGAGGTGAGCCTCAGGGAGGCGGAGCTTCTGTTCCCTGGCATCTCGGCCTTCTGGAGGGGCACGGCCCAGGCAGACGACTGCCCAAGGGCCGGCATGTGAGCCGGAGGCGCTGGGAGAATCTCGTCAGTCCCTTCAGGAAAGGAGTAGGGACTGGGCCAGGCCGGAGGGAGCTGGGACCAGGTCTCCCTGCCCAGAGCCTGAGTGTTTCCAAAGCAAATTCAGGAGCGGTGACATAGCTCGTCCACACTGAACCCAGTGGGCTACAGCTGAGAGGGGCTGGGACGTCAGGGACGGGACAGGCGCTGGGAGAGCCAGTGGCTTCCTGGTGGGCTGGGGCCTGCGGGGGAAGGCGTGGTGGTCGCCCCTCTGGGTTGCAGCTGCTCCAAGCCCATGGGTGCATTAACCCACCGACAGACTCAGAGCTGGGGGCGCTCGGGAACTCAGCGCCTGCAGGGAGTGGGGGTACGATCCCATCCGGGGATCATGCCTCCTCCCTGGAGCCTGCGGCCCTGGCCCCTCCCAGCCCTGCTCCCTGCCCTGGTCAGAGGTGGGCAGTGCAGTCCACCGCACCCTCAGGTCCAGGCGGCCAGGGACTGAACCCTCGGAAACTGTGAGCTGAGCTGAGTCTCCCCTCCTTTCAGCGGGCTCTTTTCCAGATGTTCTGTCACAGCACAGGACAGTCGGCCGGCCGTGAGAGGAGATGGGGAGATTGTCAGGGCCGACACAAGGACACCCCCTCATCACAAGCAAGCTCCTTAGAGACGGACGAGGAGGCACAGTGTGGCCGGGTGATGGGACAGGAAGGGACCGAATGGACTGGAGCCCAGGCAGGAGGCGCCCACGCCCAGGAGCCGCTGCTGCAGACGCCCTGCGCACTGCCCCGGCCACGCCTCATGCCATCTGTGACTGGCCAGTCCCGTTGTCCCAAACCTCGGGCTCGTGGTGACTGTCGTGCCGCTGAACGGACACAATGCGTGGGGATGGCGACAGTGCCTGTCTCTTGGGCCACCGTGGGATCACTTAAGCTGTGCCTAGCTCAGTGTCATGTTGGTGATGACGTGGTGACGGTGACGGTGGTGACGGTGATGATGGTGATGGTGATGATGGTGACGGTGATGATGGTGACGGTGATGATGGTGATGGTGATGATGGTGACGGTGGTGACGGTGATGACGTGGTGACGGTGGTGATGGTGACGGTGATGACGGTGACGGTGGTGATGGTGACGGTGATGATGGTGACGGTGATGATGGTGACGGTGGTGGTGGGTAGCAGGAAAATCCTATTATGTTCATCAGCGCAGATGTGCTTACCTCCAGGGATGCTCACGCAACAGAGGGTCACCAGGAGAGGTGACCCAGGGGCAGCAGCAGGAAGAGGGGAGAAAGTGAACACTCAAAGGATGCAGGCTCACAGGTCTCGAGAGGTGAGTGGTGTCAGAGGGGCCGTGGCCCAGGGTCACTGTGAAGAAGGTGTGAGCAGCACAGCCCCCGGGCTCCCCAGGCCAGCGTGGTGAGGAGGAGCGCCGGCAGGGAGCCTGGCACCTGTGGGCTAGAGTTGGCACTGCAGCCCCGTGAGGCCGTGGAGGAGCCGGGGTGGGGCCAGTGTCCGTCTGGAAGTGCTTCGGTGTGAGGTGCGCACTGGCTGCCAGGGCCCCGAGAGTCACTTCTTACGCTGGCTACGCGTGGAGAAGGCATGGCTTTGGATGCAGCGGTTAAACAGTACCTGTGCGTTATGTTACTCTTACCCTTGTCTATACTTATTTATTTATTCTGTCTCTTTGAGACGGGGTCTCCCTATGCAGTGCAGGCTGCCTTGAGCTCGCTGTGGAGCCCAGGCTGGTCTTGAACTCACAATGATCCTCCTGCCTCAGCCTCCCAGAGTGCTGGGATGACAGGCATGTGCCACCACGCCTGGCTCCTTGTCTATTTTTAAAACACCATGGAGCTCACACTGTTTCAATTTGTGTCACGCTAGACCTAACCATGCCACTAAATACAGGTGTGACCTCCAGCAAGACCTCGGTCCCCTCTGGGTCACCTCCTTGTCTACCAAGCCAGGTGATCTCCAAGGTCTGCCTGGGCGTCCTTGGCTTCAGTGGCCGGAAGGTCACCAGGGAGCCCCCAGAGGGCTGAGCTCACACAAGGTCTGTGCTAGGGCTGGGCAGGGAAGCGCAACGATGTTGTGTGTGCCCTGGCGGAGGACAGAGCCCTCCACAGCCCGAGGAGAGTGCTGGGAGGAGCGGGCGAGCCGGGGCTGCGGGACCTGGGGGCGGCGGAGCCTCACTCAGCAAGGTGGTGAGCAGACTGAAGACGGGGCAGCAGGCACCTCGGAGGCCCCGGAGGCTGCCAGCAGGTGAGACCAAACGCAGCCATCAGTGCCCTCGTCAGAACTGCCTGCAAGTGCAGCGGAAAGGAACCAGGCGCCGAGACGACACGCTCCCAGGTGCTGAGGGAGACAAGGGCGGGGAGATGGCGTCTGCTGCAGGAAGGGGCCTGGAGCCGGGAGAGGAAAGTGGGCACAGCTGGCGGAGGCGGCGTGTGCAGGGGCACAGGGCCCACCTGGGTGGTGTACCGGCCAGCGCGGGGCCCTGAATGCCGAGGTAAGATCGACCACAGCCCAAGTTCCCAAGGAATGGAAAGTCAAGGACAGAAATCTGTGTTTTGTTCTCTGACTCGGATCAACCGATTTTTCATTTGGCTCGGCTGGAGAGTCAGGCCCAGGAGGTGTTGGTAGCACCATGCAGAGGGCGGTGCTGGGTCAGACGTCGGTTGGTGGTTCACTTCAGAACTCTGATTCACTTCAGAACTGGGCAAATAAACTGATTTCTCTGAGGAGAGTTGTGGTTGAGACCCCAAATGTCCCCCAAGGGCCAGGATTTAGCTCAGCAGCATAAGTGCCTGCCTGGCAAGCACAAGGTCATGAGTTTGATCCCTCGTACCAAAGCAAAAAAAAAAAGCCCCCCAAATGCTCCTTGAGTTGAAGGCTTGGTCACCACCTGGTGGGCTTTCTGGGTGACATCCTCCATGGATTGATCCATCTTTGGATTCGTGCTGGGTGGGTGTGAGGTGGCGGGGCTGGGTTGGAGAAAGTCGTCACTGGAGCGTCACCTGGAGGGCACATCTTGTCTCTGGTGCTCTGGCCGTCCATTTCCAGGTGCCATGCGGTGGCAGTTTCCTGTCACCGTGCCGTCCGCCATGTTCCCGCCTGTCAGGCCCAGAGGCAATGGAGCCCGCTGACTGTGGACCAAACCCCTGAGCACTGAGCCTTCCCTCCTCTGTGTTGTTATCTCAGGTGTGTTGTCACTGCCATGGAAAGCTGACTGACACGCGGGGTGTTTGGCTGGATTGCGCCCCACTCTGCCCCAGAGTCACAGGTCGAGGCCTTAGTTCCTAACACCTCAGATGCGACCGTGTTTGGAGATGAGATCTCAGGTGACGCTGCGAAAATGAATTCAGTGAAACGGCCTCACCCCGTATGGCTGCATCCTTCTAAGAGGACACACGGACAGACACATACAAAAGGAAGACCACGGGAGGAACAGAGAAGGCAGCCGCCCGCGTGGCAAGGCTGAGGCCTCGGAGGAGCCAGCTGGACACTGGCCCTCGGGCTCCGCCTCCAGCCTGTTGTGGGCCACCAGGTCCGGGGTCCAGAGGCGGCCAGGCCGGCTGAGGCAGAGCTCCTGGGACAGTGGCGGGGAGGAGACAGCCGTGCACGGGTCTGGCAGCTGGCAGCCGGGGGCCAGAACGTGGCTTCCGCTGGGACGGCAGCCCGGGAGCTCCGGATGTAAGCAAGGCGGGCACGTCGGGTCTGCGTGGTGTCCTCCATTTCCCTCCGAAGATCTGGAGGTTCCTGAGGGGGACATAGTGCCGCATGGGATGGGTGACAGGGTGGCCCATTTGTGTGCACTTCTGACACCAAGGGGGACGCTCACTAACCGCGGCAGCTTGCTTCCTGGTACATGTGCGGGCACCCAGGGTGTTGGGGTGGCTGTTACATCTTGCTGACAGGCTTGGGGACAGTTGGCGGCCAGAGCTGTGCTGTCCGCATAGGCCCTCTCACTGCAGTGACACAGACAGAGGTCTCTCCTGCCTGTCCTCCGGGGTTAGCTTGCCATGGACCCGGCATCGTTTCCTTCCAGATCAGGGACGGCGCTGGCACTGGGGCTCAGAGGACCCCGCAGAGCGCCTGCTCCGGTGGCGCCCGCTGGCCGGACGCCTTTCCCCGGTTCACTCCTCTGCACGCTGTGAAGAGTCGCTGTTGTCACGCTGTCATGGCTGCAGGTGGCCTGGCCACCCGTCACCTGCCTGTGCCCAGCCGCCTTCCCCGCTGGCTGCCTTTGCTTCCTCCTTGGCCCAGACGGACCTCGGGGAGCTGGGAACCCTCGGCCCTGTTTCCTTCCCTCCTCAGAACCCAAGAGCCATCTGTCTTGTGGCCTCCGGGCTGGGGACAGGCTTGCGTTCCCTTCCCTGGCGCCGGGCCTGTGACACACAAGGGCCCGCAGAGCCTTCCACACTCTCCCCGCCCCAGTTTTGGGTTCAGTCGATGTGATTTTGTTACAGGGATCCCCGCCCCAGCTCCCTTCTCTCGGCCGTTTACTCCGTCCTGCAGGGATTTTATTTTTCAAACCGGCTACTGAAGACAAATGAACTAAAAGAACACAGCCCTGGCCCGTGCGTTAGAGCTTGTGGATGGGCGGGAGCAGCCTCTGACACGCGCCCCCAGACCGCGGGGAGGGGGCCGCGGCGGGCTGCACCTGCGTGCCTGTGTCGCCTGTGTCTCCGGACCAGCACATCTCTCCGGTCTTGGCGCTGACTTCGATGTGAGGATAAATCCGTGTCTTTTTTTTTTTTTTTTTGCAGTACAGAGGATTGAATCCAGGACCCTCGCTCTGAGCTAAGTTCCCAGCCCTCCTTTTATTTTGAGAGAAGGGCCGGCTAAACCGCTGTGGTAACCCAGGGTGGGCTCAGACTGGCAGTACGCCTGCCTTAGTCTGGGTTTAAGTAACCTGAGCACAAGGGCAGGAGCCTGGGGACAAGGGAAGGGGCCTGGAGGCAGGAGGAGCCTGAAGGCAAAGGGAGGAGTCTGGGGATGGGGGAGGAGCCTGAGGACAAGGGGAGGGGCCTGAGGAAGGGGAGGGACCTGGGGGCAAGG
>PVJX010050408.1:0-10694 GCA_004027295.1 Dolichotis patagonum | reverse complement strand
TGGCTTTATTCCATCCTTTTTTTTTCTGTTTGCAGCCTCACTGTGTGTTCACTTTGTTTGCCTTAATTTTGTAACATGAACAGCTATTTCGGGGAGTATGTGGTTTGTCAACTAGTGATATATGGTTTTTTTTGAGGTTTTGTATTGTTTCTACCCTTTTTTCTGTATTGCTTTTTTTTTCTCTTTAAATAAAATTTTTAAAAAAAGAGTTTTCTTTTGATTTTTGTGGTAGAAGTAGCCCAGTTCAATAAAACGGCACATGAAAAGCCAGACTGGCAAGTTTTGGAGGATGTCAAAAGTTAATCATCAGATTACTCATGCATTAATAATGAAGATTATCCATTACGGTAAAATGCATGTTTTCATAACAGAAGGGTAGTGTGGTTGTATGATGATTTTGATGGTGACCATGTAAGCCAAAGTTCCTGTAACAGTGAAATGGAGCAAGAACCGACTGATACAGACACAGGGAATGCCGATGTCCTTGATTCAGATGATGAAGAAGTAATGTGAGTACATACCTGGCTTGTCAAAATGCTGCAAAATGACCATGCAACCAAATGGGATGATCCAATGTTAGAATTAAATCTGAAAATATAGTGAAGATCTTGGCAAGCATGAAACATATTGGACAGAATGCCAGTCCTGCCATTCAGTATTGAAAACTGTAACAGACAAAATGCTCCAAGATGCTGTGAAATTCACAAAGGATGAAATACAAGATTTTGTAACCTGAACAACTACTTCTAAGATAACAATATGCAATGTATTAAATAGTGTTAATTTTCTACTATTTTTTGAAATTTTTTATCTTTTCTATGCTTTTTTGTTTTGCTTTTTTAAATTAAAAAAACTTCTATGTCACATAGCCTTATTCAAAAATATATTTAATACGATACCGCACTAACTGAACTCAAAGCATTCAGAGTGATGTATTTAGCAGGAATTTCTCATGGTGATCACAGGAACCTAAAAGGCCTATGGAAAAGTCATGGGTCAAAATATGGCATAAAATTTATACCCTTATAGATGCAAGACGTATTATTCTTTCAGTGTAGATATTTACCCTAGAATTCAGCCACTTATATAGTACTAAGCCAAACGATGCTTTAAACAGCTTGGTTGCTTCCATCTCCCAAACTAATCAGAATGTGACATTCAACAATTGGTTTACCAGTTTCCAAATGATATTACATTTGCTAATGGAGCACAAGTTGATCAGTGCAGGAACTGTATGCAGAAACAAAGAAAAAATTCCAAATGAAATGTTGCAATTTCAAAACAGAGAATCGTATAGTACCATCTCTGGATTTCAGAAAGATAAAACCTTAGCCTTGTATATGGCAAAGAAAAACAAATTGGTACTCCTGATGTCAACATTTCACCATGATGGAAATATTGATAGGGAAACCTTGACAAAATAGAAGCCTAAGGTGGAAACTTTTTACAATAAAACCAAAGGTGGAAAAGATGTTGTTGATGAGTTATGTAGCAACTATGATGTCATCTAAAATAAGGCATTGGCCAGTGGTTGTGCTTTACTTGATCCTAAAAATGTGTGACCTCAATAGTTTGATAGTTTACAAAGAAAATAACAAGTGCAAAATACTACAGAGAAATTTTCTTAGAGTATTGACTGGAACTCATAAGAGGTCATTTACAGCAGAGGAAAAACAAAATATTCCTGCCAAGGGATTTACAGAAAAAAATTGTGGGCCACACTGGTGAGCTGACAGGTGAACAGGCAGGCAGAGAGTCACAAAGAACTAGTACAACAAAAGGAAAACAAAAAATATGTCAGCTATGCACTACAGGAAAATAACACATATGTGCTATCAGTGTGATACTCATGTATGGAACATGCACTTGTCATGTGTGAAGACTCCCTTATATGTGACAATTGAAGCAAGGCTTATTTCTGTAGTAGACTTTTTTGTGTTTACATTTGTAGTTCACATGGGCTTTTATTTCTGGTGTTATCTGTTAGGTTTTATAAACAGCTGATGTGAAAATGTTGATGTCTATTCCATGCACTGATATCTTATTTCCTAGCTAAGTGCATGCTGTATAATATAGTAGGAAGCTCCTGACAAAACAGGAAGAGAAGATAGGTGATCAGTCTGCTGCACAGGAGAGGAAAGCTAAACACATGTGCCCTCCTGTAAGCAAGACATGTGCATGGAACATGCAATTGTCATGGGTGAAGACTGCCGTGGGTGTAACAGCTGAAGCAAAGTATATTTTTGTGGTAGAATTCTATTGATATTCTCACTGTAGTTCATATAGGAATTTATTTCTGATAGTATATTTTAGGTTTCATAAGTAAATACACAGCTGATGTGAAAATGTTGATATGTATTCTAAATGCACAACACATATTAAGAATTTAATACTTATTTTACTGATATTTTATGTTGCTGTCAACTACATAATATAAAAGAATTTCCTTACAAAACAGCAAGACCACTGAGATGTCAAGTATGTCCTACAAAAGGCCAGGAAAGCAAAGCACATGTGCTGTCCGTGTAAGCGATACTTGTGTGTGGAATGTGCTGTTGTCATGAGTTCAGGCTGCCTTAGGCGTGATCACTGAAGAAACGCTTATTTTTTGTAAAGTGCTATTGTTATGTTCTTGTAGTTCATATAAGCATTTATTTGTGTTGTTCTTTTTTAGATTTTGTGCAACAAAATCTAGTCAAAATTCAAAATTTTGATGCTTTTTTATAAATTTAATATTAAAAACAGTACTTCTGTGATTTTTCCTGTTAAGTACTCATTGTTTAATATAATAAAATTCATAAAATTAATAATTCAGCAACAGAAATATTCTAAAGAATACGCATGGGTCTAACAGACCCATGTTTCTGCACCTTTATGACAAAATTAGTGGTAGGCTCCATAGGTATTCTGTAATCAACAACACAAGCAATGCATCAAATAGTACCACTGTCCCTCAACATTCACTCCTGCTGTATCTTTTCAGTCAGTCCTCCCCCATGCCTCATCTATCCTCTGTCTGCCTTTTTCTAGAGAACAGTATGCAAAGAATCACACATTATATAACTGTTGGGAACCCATCTTCTTTCACTCAGAATAAATACAGATATTCACATGGCTGTATACATTAGTAGTCATTTCGCTTTGGTGAAGTGTTCTAGTCTACAAATGCACCATCCATTCTGCTGTTGGTGGATATTCAGGACAATTAACAACAAAGTTGCTGTAAGCATTCCCATAGAAGTCTTTGTGCTAACCTAAGTTTTCACTCCCCTGAGGTAAATGCCAAAGACAGTATGTATTTAAGTTGTTACCCCCAAGTGGATTTTCCCTACTCCAGAGCCACCTGACACCCACTGTGCATTCCTACCTTTAAGATTTGAGAGTTCCCAGTGCCCCTTGTCTGTGACAGTAACTAGTATGTCTCTTGTCATTGTTCCGTTTATTTCTTTTTTAGCCATTCCAGTAGGTGTAAAGTGATGTATTTGTGTACCTTTAATTTGCAATTCCCTAATGACTAAAATATTAGCACATTTTATGTGTTTATTGCGGTCAAATGCATTATTTGGTGACAGGTCTTTTTAAATTTCTCTCTAAATTTTTTGTCTTACTTCACAAAGAAAAAGTTTATTTAGCTTGCAGTTTTGGTGGCTGTGACATGTTGCAGGCTTTTGCAAGGGTCTCCCTCACCTGCTTCACATTGCAGATGCAGTAATAGGCACCTTTATGTTTATATGGTCTACACCATGCACCAATATTTTTAAGGTACTAGGCATTGAACACAGAACCATCACATTGGGATTCATCTTAAGCCCTTTGTTGTTGTTGTTGTTGTTGTTGTTGTTGTTTATTTTGAAACACAGTCTTGCTATTACAAGCCCAACCTGGGCTCAAATTTCAACCCACTTGCCTCAGTCTTCTAAAAGGCTGGGATTCTACCAGTGTTTTTTGAGTTGGAATATGCTTACAACACATAACATTTACATTCATCTTAGGAAGTTGTTACTATATATAACATACCTTGATCATGTTCAATCCAACTTTTATTCTTTTCCCTCCCTTCTCTTCTTCCCCTCATCCCTTTTCCCTACTCCAAAAAGTTTGCTTCTATTTTACTTTTCAACTTATTCATATTTGGATCCCTCATTGAAAGAAACTGTACAATATTTGACTTTTGTCTCACTTTATTTTACTTAACATTATGTCTTCAGGATCCAAGCATTTTCCTACAAATGACTAATGCATTTTTCTTTATGACTGAACAAAATTTTATTGTGAGAATATACTGAATTTTTGTAATCTGTTTGTCTGTTGTTGGGCATCTAGGCTCTTTCCAAAGCTTAGCCATTGTGAATTGTGTTACGATAAGCATGGGTATGTATGTGTCACTATAATAAGAAATCCTTAACTCTTTCAGGAATATATTGTACCTGAGAGATATAATTGGCTTAAATGGAATTCCAATTTGTAGCTTCTTCAAGAATCTCTATACTGCTTTCCAAACTTGTTGTACTAGTTTACATTTCCACCAACAAAGTAGAAGTGCTTCTCTTCCCCCACATCTTAAGTATGTGTTGTTTTTTGTGTTATTCATGACGGCATTCTCACTGTAAGATGGAACCTCAGACTTGTTTTTATTTGAATTTCCCTAATGGCTAATGATGATGGACATTTTTCACATACATATTGGCCATTTGTACATCTTCTTTTGAGAAGGGTCCACTCAGGTCATTTGTCCATTTGTTAAATGTGCTGTTGGCTTGGGAGAATTAATTTTTTAAGTTCTTTGTATATTTTAGATATTAATCTTATATCAGAAGATAGCTGGCAAAAAAAAATTTCCCATTCTGTAGGCTGTCTCTTAACTGTTGATTCTTCTGTTGGCTTACAAAAACTTTCTAATCTCATATAGTCCCATTTGTTTATTCCTGGAATTGTTACTGGTGCTACTATCCTGTTCAAGTGCCTATGCTTTCAAGTGTTTCCTATATTTATCTTCCAGGAGTTTCAACGTTTCTGTTTTTATATCTGTCTTGGATCAATTTTAATTTGATTTTACTGCAGGATGAAAGATACAAGTCTAATTTCATTTTCCTGTTTTCCCAGCACTGTTTGTTGAAGAGACTATCTTTTTCCAGCACATGTTTTGGGTCCCTTTGCCAATATGCCTGAACACAGATGGAATTATTTCTATGTTTCCTATTCCATTGGTCTACATGTCTATTTTTGTGCCAGTCCCATGCTGGTTTTGTTGTTATAGCTTTGTAATATAACTTAAAATTGGGAATTGTGATGGCTCTGCTTTGCTTAACCACCCCCCTCCACAAAAAATTGTTTTGGATATTCTGTATCTCTTATGGTTCTGTATAAATATTAAGATCTTTTTTCTAGATCTAGAAGAATGTTTTTGGTATTTTAACACAGACTGCATTAAATCTATATTACCATTTTTTATAACATGGTCATTTTAATAATATTAATTCTGTCTAGCTGGAAACAAGAGATGTCTTTCCATTTTGTATTGTCCTCTTCATCCTCTTTCTTCAGAGTTGTATAGTTTTCATTATAAAGATCTTTCACTTCCTTGGTTAGGTTGATTCCTAGATAGTCAAAATTTGTACCAATTTTGTAAATTGGGGTTTTGTTTACTCTGCTCAGTTTTAGTGTGATTTATATATTCTACCTTTCAAAAGATGGAAATTGGCATTTACTTCATGCTCTAACAATCTGAAGAGCAAAATTAACAATGTTGATGAAATCCTCTTCATTGATTTTATGGGATATTTTTCAGTATTGTATCTATAAACTCAAGTTTACAAAAATTATTTTCTGTATCTTTCTGGAAGTGTTATAGTTTCAGGTTGCACATTTAGATTTTTGATCAATCTTAAGTTACTTTTAGTGTACTATGCAAGGAATAATTGAGGTTCCTTTTTTTCTTTTTTGCTTTGTTTTTCTTTCTTTCCTTTTCTTATATGGATATCCAGTTGTACAAATTGTATGGATTCCATCTGTACAAAAAATGTTCCTTTCTACATTGGATAGCATTTGCACTTAGAGAGACTTTGAAGACCAAATTACATCTTGTGTATAAGCATTTAGCATGGAAGAATCTCAAAGTAAGTAGCGAATGAACAGTAACTTTATAGCCCACATTCTTTGTTCTATAAGTTTGAGTGACAGAATACATCATATCATAAGAGAGCTGAGAAGCATCAGATACACTGTGCTAAAAGAAAGCCCCCCCACTTTTATTTGGTCTTGATAGTTGCCCAGGAATTTTGGTCAGACCCAAATGTAAGCCATGGTCCCCAGTGGATGCTTGGGTGTAAGCAACCATTCAGAAAGCCTTCCTGTAAAGTGGTTAAGGGGAGAAAACATATTTACACTCCTTCAAGGATTACTTATTGAAGTATAGTTCTTCATAAACATGAGATCGCACTGTTACTTTTCAGGTGGTCATATTTAGAGACTCTTCACTTGAAGGAGTTTTTTATTAATAATTGATTGAGTGCTTACTCTTAGCTTTGCCCACTGAGACATTATTTGCTTTGTGTATAGCACAATTGATTTTGTAAACACAGAATATTTAAACATAGTTTGACAACAGTGATGGTTTATTTGATGTTATCCTTTAGGATATATTTATTGGGCCTTTTATCTTTGGCATTTGAGACAGAGAAAGCTCAACAAAGTCATCACGAGTTAAGACAGTCCACCAATAGGCACTTAGTCTTGTTTCTTTTGAGAGGAAGAAAAATTAATTCAAAGGATCATGTGTTAAGGGTAATCGCTCCCATGAGTCCAAGCCCAGGATGCAAGCACCTGCAGTCAAGATTCATGTTGCCTTTGTGTGTACCAGGACTGAAGCAGGAATTAGGAGCCATATTCCAGAAAATGCTTGTGTATAATATGCTTGTGTAAATGCTTGTGTAAAATGCTTGTGTAAATGCTTGTGTATCTGAGAGATCAACAAGCCAACTCAAGGTTAAGTAGTAATATTCCCAAGGCATTCTCCATTCAGTCTTCCAAAGAAAATCCCCTGTCCCTGCAGTATCCCCAGGGATTCCAGGGATTCTTGGTAGGAAGAAGGAAGGGGGGATCTTCAGCCACCTTTGGGTAGCCTCAGCAAATCCCCCAGAGGGGGATAAGGAGGTGGAGTTGCCAAGCAAGCGAGGGCAGCCAAGACCTATATTTCTTCTCAGTTCTCCACCCACCCTACTGAGCAGCATCAGCCCTCACACCCACTTCCCTGTCTGTTGGAGACCACTACAAAGCAGCTTTGAGCAGGATTTAAAATTAACTAATTGGCTTTCTGTGTTTTATCTGTGAGTCTGTCCTAGGCCTAGGCACTTTGCCTGGTGATGATTCATAGTAAGTGAACCTCTATGAATCACTGGTCCTGGCTGAGGCAAGTAGTGGCCTGTGATGATAGAGATACCTCAAAGGGCAAGATAAGGCCACAGCTGTGGACACTAGGCTCGAACATAAATTAAGTAGATAGAGACTTCAGCTGCAGGAATTACCCTTACAGTCTCACTCTTACCATAAATGT
Organism: Dolichotis patagonum; assembly: GCA_004027295.1. NCBI lineage: Eukaryota > Metazoa > Chordata > Mammalia > Rodentia > Caviidae > Dolichotis > Dolichotis patagonum. The sequence continues at coordinate 3,142 of PVJX010050408.1, read as the reverse complement.
CATCATGAAGATAAGATGGTTCTCCGAAACTGACATGATTTATTACTTGGAAAAGTCTTTAAAGTGACTCTCAAGGTCCTGCTTATTGCCTGCACTTTCCTCAGTTTCCCCACTCTTTGTTTGGACTTAATAATAAATGTGGGTGGTCCAGAGAAGTCTTTGTCTTAGCCCTCAAAGGCTTGAACTCAGCTAAAGGGTTCTAACCCTCCTGGAGCCCTAAACTCATACCACTTGTCTCATTTATTAAGCCTTTGCTGTACACTTGTTTGGGAGATTGGGGATCTAGGTCAGAACCTAAAACCTCTCTATCTCAGCAAACACATTCTGGTCCCTGGAGTTAACTAGAAATTCAGTGTGCTCCTTCAGTTCTTGGAACTAGTTTAGCCACAATCACTTGGTACCTCTCACATTTTGAAATTCAAAACATCATTAAGTTGAGATCTTCTGCTTTGGGTCCCACCTGTAAACTATCCAAAACCAGCATTGGATCCTCTAAAATGTCTCACCCCACCTCCCCAGATACCTACTCCACCCCACCCTGTATATGCCGGTACTTGATAATCACCTATCATCATGCCTTTAGACATTATGCCACAGATTTTTGTCAACAAACTTTCCCCAGGGCTTCTGGCACCCACATTTCCTGATCTCAAATAGTAACAGCCATTTTCATCGACTCTGTTGCAGATGCTTCTGATTTCCACCTGGAGTCCCCTCACAGCTCTGCTAGCCCATTTCATCCCCATCTGCATCACTTCTTCCCTAGGGCACCGGTTACTACAACACCCCATCTTAAAGTCCAGTTTACCCATACAAAAGCCCAAGCAATTAAAACTACAAGACTACAGTGGCACATACGAGGCCAGGCTACACCCGGACCCCTCCCGCAACTCCCACCTTCCCCACCGACAACCTCGCGGGACCCAGGAACTCCAGCCAGCAGTGTGCACTGGGCCCTGCTAGACCCAGGCCCCTCCCATAACTCCCACCTGCCCAGCAGTGGACCTTGTGGACCCAGGAACTCCTGCCAGTGGCACGGGTGGGCTGGGCCAGAACCAGGCCCCTCCCATGTCCCTGCAGTCCTCAGGATGTAGGATCTCCAGCCCATGACACGCATCCCTGCAGTCCCACCACTACCATAGGAGAGCTCCCCATCTCCTGGACCTAGTATTTCTGTTGATCTTCAGCTCCCACACCTCCCCCCAGAACCTTGGACTGCAGTGGATTAACCGTGCAGTATTGAGAGAAGACACAGTAAGAAGAACTCAGCAGGCTTCCATCAGTGAGGTGAGTGTACGCCAAAAATAGGAATAGAGTTAGCCTCCTTCAAAGGGTAAACAGGAGCAATAGCAAAGCCCCCTCCAGAAGTAGGCCATAGGTGAGCTTGGCAAGTAGGTGGGTGAGTCATTCCTCCACACAGAGACTATCAAGTAGGTTGAGAAGGGTGCCAATAAGGCCTCCCCAAACCTGGAGAAAATTAAGGTGGCCTGTGGGACACCCAGAGACACAGTAGGGTCCCAGCCAAAAGAAACATTATAAACAGAGAGAGCTGGTGACTCTGAACATCCTGAAGACATAATAACAGCAAGAACTAGGGGTTGATTTCCATGAGTACTCCTAGGCTTGTCAGCCTAGGAAGAACATAGGACTCACTCAACAGGCCCTGCAGGGAGAATTCAGGTGACTGGCCCACCTCTCCATTGTGGGACCCAGCAATTGGACAAACATTAATCTTACAGGAGGACCTGAAGATACACACTACCAACAGTTAACACGAGTGGCATTGAAGGACCAAGTATTAACCTGAAAGGGGAAAATGTCAAAACAAAAAAGAAAAATGCAATCTCAAACATCTAGTACACCAGGAGCAAATACAGGAAACATTAAAATAGAGGACCTCAAAAGTAACACACTGGAAATCTCTAAAAAGATAGCAAGTAAAATAAAAAAAACAACAACTCCATGAGGCTATAGAGGAAATCAAATTAGAAGTAATCTATTATGTAAAAGCAGAAATAACAACCTTAATAAAGGAGTTGCTCAGCACAGCTAGAGAAGAAAAAGCTTTAAAAAGTACAGAAGCATGAGAAACTGATTGAAACCTTGAATGCACAATATAGAAAACAAGTAGAATTCATGAAAAAAACTCAAAGAGACATCCAAGAAATAAAAAATTCTATTGAAAGCTGGCAAAACCATTTAAATGAAGCTGAGGATAGAATTTCAGACCTTGAGGACATCATTGCAATCCGCAAAAGGATAGAACTTTTAAAAATAACAAAGCAGCATAAAGTGACAACCCAGCAGCTTCAAGATGATACCAAGAGAAATAATATAAGACTAATAGGCATCAGTGACGATGCAGGAGTCAATGCAAATGACATAACTAAAATATTCACAGAAGTAATAGCAGAAAATTTCCCAAACATGGGGAAAAAATCTGATATGCAGAAAACTGTGGCATATAGAATGCCAAACAGTCATAACCAACATAAATCTACACCCATACACATAATAATTAAGATCACAGACATGCAGCATAAAAACAGAATACTAAAAGCTGTTAGAGAAAAGACACAACTCACCTATCAAGGAAAGCCCATTAGAATCACAGCAGACTTTTTAGCAAAAACCCTCAAGTCAAGATGAGCTTGGAGTGAGGTAGTTCAAGCCCTGAAACAAAACAACTTTCAAACCAGACTGATGTACCCAGCAAAACTTTCATTCAAATGTAATGGAGAAACAAGATACTTCCATGACAAAGAACAACTGAAGAAATTCATGTCCACCAAACCAACCCTAGAAAGAGTATTAAAAGATATACTAGACAGAGACAAAAATGATCACAATCCCCAGAACAACAAAAAAAAGGAACCACCAGGTAAGACGAGCAATTAAACAAGAGGGAAAAGCAGAAAGCAAACAACTGGAACACAGCATGGCAAAGTTGAGCCAGTATATATCAGGGATATCCATAAATGTAAATGGCCTCAATTCACCTATCAAAAGAAATAGGTTGACAGAATGGATCAAGAAATATGATCCCACAATATGCTGTATACAGAAAACACATTTGACACAAAAGGAAACTCATATTAAAAGTCAAAGGATGGAAAATAGTATTCCATGCAACAAGAACCCA
>PVJX010050407.1:0-10698 GCA_004027295.1 Dolichotis patagonum | reverse complement strand
TGGATGCAGGAGCTGACAGGTGTGGAGCCAGAGGCTGTGGGTGGGACACCCCTCCCTGCTGATGAGCTGACCATGTGATTCCTGAATTTGACAGCTGCAAAACTTTAAGCTGCAAAACCTAAAATAAATTGTGAAGATACAAGAAACTGTCCCCAAATATCAATGACTTAAAATTTAAAAATAAATTTCTCAGTATCTACTCACAGTACACAATAATCATGTCCACTGTGGGGAGTTGGCACATGTACATAACCAGTGCAGTTCTGGTTTCTGCCTCCTTCCTTTCCCCTCACTTCCCCTTCCCTCCACCTCTTCTTCCTTTTTGCAAAAGATCTGTTTATACCTAACTGCACTGTACAAAAACCACACCCTGCCTCATGAGCCGGTGGAGCCAGCAGTAGAGATGGGAATGCCCCTGACCCTGCACAGGAGAGGGAGCCCAGAGGGACCGCAGAGCTGGACAGGCCCGGTGTCCCAAGGTTGTGCAGACCAGCAGAGAGCTGGTGTCATGACCACAAAAGCCAGCATCAGATTTGGAGATGGAGCTTTCTGGAAATTGAGGGGATTTTGAGTACAACTAACCCCATGAGAATCTGAGGACAAATACTTCAGTGTGTAACTGGCATAGAGAATGACAGAGAAACTCTTCTTTACCCCAACTCCGACTCTACCTGAGGAGAAGGATTCCCTAGCAATGAAACACGGGCACTTCTGCTTCCGGAGCAGAACGTGGCATGTCACGCAGGAAGAGAAGGTCTGTTCCTAGGCGTGTTTGGATCTGAAGTGATTTGAGTTCATGGACCCATTTGTGACAATGAAGGCACTCAAATGGGCTAAGGAAAGAGGGACATTCGAGGAGGAAATGGGGCTCCAGCTTGGGGCTGCCAGGAGACAGCTGCCTTAGGGTTCTTCAAAGAAACAAACTCGTTATATACAGAAATGCATTGATGTATAGATGATTTTTAAAAATTTCTCAGGCTCTTTTTATTAAATGGGACTTTATCTACGCCACACAACTCAAATCAGTCTGAAGGGACGGATAGATAATTGTTAGGACATTTGCTGGCAAATATACCACCAACAGAAAGAACTCTATGAATTTCAAGATCTTATAAAAGTAAAGTTGTTTTCCACAAAGTATTTTTAAAACTGGGTGTGGTGGTGCATGCTTGCAATCCCAGCACTTGGGAGGCTGAGGCAGGAGGGTCGCGGTGAGTTTGAGGCCAGCCTGAACTACATAGCGAAGACCAGGTCTCACAAAACAAACAAGCAAAAATTTAATATATTTTTCTTTTTTGTAAATATTTAGTAAATTTAATAGTATTGATTAACTTTACAAAAGACTGAGTTTCAATGTGTAATTTTCATGCAAGCACATAATATAATTTTGATCATATCCGCTGGCTACTTTTTCTTTCACATCCCCATCCCCTCCCTGTTTCCCTTTCTCTTGCTACCAAAAGTCCCTTTTCTACTCAAATACAATATTTTCCTTAGATCCCGTATATTAGAAAGAAACGTGTTGAGCACGTGATGCTTGCCTTCCCTTTCAAAATTTTTAAAAATATTTATTAGCTTGTGCTTGCAATGCATAGTGACCACGTTCCTTGTGTGGAGCTGGCGTGGGCAGACGCATCTTCACGCCTCATTGTCCCCTGCCTCTGTCTCCCTTGTACACACACACACACACACACACACACACACACACACAGACGCAGGTTTATCAGAAGGCGCTGCTCCTACGGTTACCCGGATGGAGAAATCCCACCTTCAGTAAGCTGAAGACCCAGCCGTGCGGCGGTGCAGCCTGGGGCTGCCTCAGGGCTATTGGTGCAGAGCAGGCTGGGTGTGAGGGCCTGAGAGCGGGTGTGCAGGGCCAGAGGCCTGCGTGTCCTCCCGGAGGGGCAGCGCCCTTCCTTCTGCCTTCCGCTTCTGTGCCCCTCAGGCTCCTGCAGACTGGAGTTGCTGTCCCCTTGGGCAGTGCCGTGCATCCCTCTGCCCAGCTACTAAGATGTAAAGCAGTCGCGGACACAGCCGGGAGTCCCGTCTGACGGAGTCTCGGGCTCACGGAGGCGCAGCCTCCAGCCTCTCTGTGCGCACCAGACCCTGGGCAGGACCTGGACCCAGATCTGTGCGTCCGCGCTCTCGGAAGCAAAGCCGTGACCTGCGCGGGGGCCAGGGGCACGGGAACCCGGCTCTGCTGACCTTAGGCACATCGTGAACTTCTTACCGCCTGCGACTGCCCCCAGGAACTCTGCTTTGTCAGGGAGACAGCCGACCCCACCACACTGCCTATCTCAAATAACATAATGTGTGGACCTGCTTTGCGGGGGGAAATTATCTCATGGACTTCCAGCGTGGAGAAATGATTTTTAGTCGTGTGTTATTTAAATATGTGCAACATGAAACTAAACATAAACTCCATATGCTCCTAGTCCTTATGATGTATAAATAGAAAACCAATTTAAATTAAATATAAGCAAACTATAAAAGTAGTAAAGTCTAAATTAACAGTACATTTATATAACATGATTTTCCTGCTGAGATTAAGTGGCCCTGTTGTAGGGCAGGCTCCCAGTACTACTGCTATATAATTACCTCATCGTCTCCCCATTTCCTCTCTTACTAGTGCTATTAATCCTTTGTATAAATGTGCTGTGGTAGTGTCCAGTCTTCGCATGGTGGGTAATGATTAAGGTATGCATTAAGTTTGCCTGCCTGCCTCAGTTAATAGGCGGCAACAATTAAGTCTGCAATATTGAATGACACCACTAAGCGTTTACTGAGCACTTATTAAGCTCCAGGCAGTGTCTGGTGCACAACTTGGTGACTCCTCATGATCATCTTATGAATGAGTATTTCACAGATGCGGAAACTGAAGTTCCCAAAAGTCCAGTAATTGCCTCAATCGCATACTAGTTAATTGTTAACTTGGTGTTTCAACCCAGGTTCCTGAGTCCAGCACCCTTGTTCCTAACCAGGAACAGTGTCTCTAACAGACTGTGGAGATGACACACAGTGAACACAGGCTTTGAAAACAATGCTGCTGTTTTCTGTTACAAGTGCTCAGTGATCACAGATACCGTCCAGAATATGCCCATAGTACTTTTTCTTTTTTAGACTACTATAAAAATAAATATATTTCCTCTAATTTCCAGAAAGATCTCATGGAATCCTGAAAATACATCGCTGGGAGTTTGCAGAATGCAGTGTAAAAAGAGAAATTAGGACAGATTAAGCAGGAGATGATGGCATCCAGGACAGTGGAAACCTTAGTGTAGTTAAGGGGGCCTCTTAAGCAGCCTCACCCCCTTGGTTCTCTGCATTGGGAGATGCAGGGTGTACCGGGTTTCCTGTCCCAGGTGACTTTAATCCTAGGATAAAGGATTGCTTGGCAGAGATATCACAGCAAGGAGTCATGCATTGGCTGGAAGAGGATACTACGTGATCAGTAAAGTACTCCTAACGCTGAGAAGCCGTGATCTTGCAAAAGGACCAGGGGCCTTGGGCAGGGAGGAGGAAGTGAGGAGGTGACATGGGCAGACACTCCCTGCCGTGAGTAGCTGGTCCTCCTCCTGAGCCGGCCTGTGTACAGCTCAGACTTCTGAGGCTGTGGGGCCACGAGCTGTACCTCAGTAATAGCCTAGTTAGCCTGCAGCACCCATAGACTTGGACGGAGGCTGGAAATTTACGTGTGGTTTAACGTTTGCAAAACCAATTGCCTTTGTGTATAGCAAATTAATCAATGGACGTAAAGGGAAAAAAAAAACCCATTTGACCAAATTCAACACCTGTTCATATGACCAACATCCCCCAACTAGAAATAGAAGGGAACTCCTTCAGGTCTCTAGGCCACCTCTAGGAAAAGCCTTAGGCTAACGTCACAGTTGCCATCAAAACAGTGCACACTTCCACTGTCAGAGCAAGTGTCACAGGCAGCTGAGTTAGATAGAAATATTGTAGGCAGTCAGCCAGGGCTGGGCCCTCGAGGGGGCCGGCACAGAGGACCAGGTGTCTTGTGACCTTGGAGGAGACAGACATCTTCTGCTGTGGGCCAGATCTCAAGACACAAGACAAAACAAATGCAGCCACACCTTGAGGATAAACACCAGGGACTGACAGTCTAAATAAGTATGGATCACTTTGGGGAAGCCAGGCATCTCCATCCCAGCCCCTGCAGAGAGTCACTACTCTTTAAGCACGCCCGCTTGCTATGACTTGCCTCCCTATACGTCCCTGATTTGATCAATTTTACCTGAGTAATTAATTTTATGGGCTAACTGTAGTTCTGCCTCACCTCATCCCCACCTTGTGAGTTTCCGTGTTTTCCCCACCTGAGACTTGCCTCACCTCAAGGTTTTACTTTACAGAAGTCCCTGGAAAAGACAGAGTCCTTGGCAACCCACTTGGGACCCCCTGTCTCTCTCAGACAGATGCTTTCTTCTTCTCAATAAATATATTCTGCTCTTAACCTCCATTGTTCCTAAAAGTCATTCTCTGATTTTAGAGAACACTAACTCGTACTGACCTCTAGTAGGTTAGAAGTTTCCCCTGTGTCACAAGGACAAAGCAAGGACTGCTTTCTCACCATCTCTGTTCAACACTGTCTTGAACGCACAATAGAGCACGAGAAGTCAAGACTATATGGGTTGGGAAGGGAGGAGCAAAATGGTCTTCATTCACAGAAGGTGTGATTGTGTGCACAGAAACCTCTCAGACACCGTAACAGAGTGACGAGGGCAGATCGGGGTTGTAACGGGGAACAATGGCAAAATACAAACTTCGATCACCATTCTGTATACTAGCAGCAAAGAATCGGGGAGCAGCATTTCAAAAGTATCATTTGTAATAGCATCAGCAAAGGTGAAATGTTTAAGAATAAATTTACCAAAATACGTGTAAGACTTATACAGTAAAAATGGGAATGCATGACTGAGCTTAAAGACAGAAACAACTGATGAGAAAACACAACTGGATGAATTTGAACATGCTATTATTATTAAAATGTCCGTTCTCCCTAAATTTACGCATAGATTTATTACAATTTCCATAGAAATCCCAGCAGGAGTTTTGAAAATTGCTAAGCTGATTCTAGAATTTATCTGGGAATATTCAGAACTAAGGAAGGTAAAAACAATTTTGAAACTGAAGAAAGTTGAACCTAAGTCTTACTATAAAGCGAAACTAATGCATCAGGCTACACATACAGAGGCATTTGACAATAAGGTCCATAAATAACCTCATAAAAATCTGGCCAATAAACTGCTGAGAAATGTGCCAAGGTAATTCAATAGGAAAAGAGAAGGCTTTACAATTAACAGTGCTCACCACAGAGTCACAGGAAAAGGACCCTGCTTCTTACCCAGACCATGCAGAAAAGCTGCCTCAAATTAGAGATCTACATGAAAAACTAAAATTATAAATGTCTTCTGTATACTTTTTAAAAACACATATGCCTTTTTTTACAAAACAAGTAACTTTCTGCACAAAAATGTTAACCCTAAAAAACTTTTAGACGAAGAAAGTATAGGAAGAAATGTTTGCAACTCTGGAATTTCCTGAATTGTAAAATCACAAAATGTTAAAGAACGAGTAGATAAATATGGATATCACTAAAACTAAAACCTTCTGGATGTCAAAAGACACAATCAAGATTATAAAACGGTAAGCCATAGACAAGAGATCTCAATAAATGTGTCAGATAGGAGGTTTGTGCTTAGAATACACGAAGAATGCTTACAACTCCATGATCAATAACTCAATTAAAATGGCCAAATATTAGACAGGATATTTCAAAAAAGAATATGAACAACTATTTAGTAAGCACATGAAAAAGGTATTCCACATCATTAGTTATTGGGGAAAACAGAAATTAAAGCCACAACAAATGACGGTCTATACTTCTAAAACTGACTAGAATATTTAAAAACTCACAAGGGTTAGAATGAATATAAAACAACCATAATGCTCATCATGAGTGGAAAGTAAAATGATAAATTTGCAATTTAAGAATAAAGTTGACAGGAAGGTAATTCCCTTGGAAAAAATTTTAACAGTTTATCCTTCTGTTTTCCCTGTTTTAAAACACAGTTAAGAATACATTTAACACAACACAGCCATTCTCCCCCTGGGTATTTAGCCCAGAGAAATAACAGATCTTCATCCACATAGGGACTCTTTCGTGGATGTTCTTGGCCACTTTATTCACAGCTCAAACCTTGAAGTAACCTGATGTCCACCGATAGGTGAATAAGCAAACAAACTGTGGCTATCCGTACATTTCAGCAATAAAAAGGAACAAAGACACCGCTGACATGTGTGTAACATGGATGAATCCCCAAAACCTGCCGAACAAAACAACAACAAAAACTAGACACAGAGTAACTCATACTACATTCCCTTCAGATGCAGCTCTAGAAGAGGCAGAATCGTCTCCTGTGACAGAAAGCACACGGTTTTGCCTTTCTGCCTTTGGATGAGGAGTGAGGGCGGGCCACAAGGGGCACAGAGAACTCTGGGTTCACGAAGTTCTCCCGTTCTGCGGCGTATTCACCCTGATGTTCACACGTATCAAAACTCACTGAGCCTCACACTTAGGAAGACATGTTTCCCTATGTGTAAATGACTCTTCAAGAGAGTCGATTCTAAAAACGTAAAACAAATTTAAAAGTGAGTCGAGTGACTTTGAGATAAACTTACTCTGCTGTTTGTTGGGGTTATGCACCAGAGTACACTGACTAGGGCTTAAGCCACAGACACTGATCCCTCATGGGTGCTGGGGATAATCTTTGGAGAGCAGCATGTCATTTGAGCTCTTCTGAAGTCTCTGCTTGGCTTGGGGATGACTGTCTTCCCTTGTCTGCAGATATTCATCTGTGTGTGTGTGTGTGTGTGTGTGTGTGTGTGTGTCTGTGTCCTCTTCTCCTTTTATCAGGATCCCAGGATCCTGGCCCCATTGGGTTAATCTCCCCACAAACTGACCTTGTTACCTTGCCCAAGGTCAAATACAGTCCCCTGCTGAGGTCGTGGGGTTAGAATCCCACCTTACCAATACTGAGGGGGCATACTTAAGTTCACAACATGACCTACCTATGATTTCTTCTTGGTTAGTGAATTCTCAGTGGCTGTGATATTGGTGATACTGGACTGGACACCTGAGAGCTCTCAAAGAATGATCAGAAACCTTTGTCTTCACTGGGTTTTTGTCTACACTTCACATTGCAGCCTAATTTAAAAACACAAGCAAAGAGGCTGTGATCAGCGGAAAGATGAGGGCTGAGAACATAGCTCTGTGAATGATAACCTTTCAGACTTAGAATGTGAAGAAACACATCCTTCCTTGTTTGTTTGTGTCTAGAGTGCAGGCATAAGACTGCATAATTTAGGCCTTGTCTGCCTCAGGGTGGCCTTTCCCCATGACCCGGTGGGCAGCGGAGGTTCGGAGCCCCTCCTCCCTTTTGAACTGTAGGTGTGTCAGGCACACAGGGCCGACACTACTGAGGTTAGGGGTCCTTGAACTATTTCTCTTTTTTTCCCAGAAGGACCAAAAAGGTTAACACTTATATTTCATGGTACAAATAGAACGCTTCAAAAAGGTGTTTCTTGTTCAAGAGAAATAATACGAAGATAAAAATCATGTTTGATGTCAAATGGGCAGTCCAAGAGCTGATTCCCCGTGACGACATTCCCATGGCGCCAACGAGGACAGCATCTGAGGTGAACTGGGGCAGGGTGGAGTGAAGGACGTCTCTTTTACTGATGGTCTCTTCAGATCAGGTATGCACGACTTCATCCTCTTAGGAGAATACTTAGGGCTGAGCAACTGCATTAGAGAAAAGGTTAAGCAACAGTGAACTCTACCTTCAGAATGAAATCATTAGCAACGTCTCTTCCGAACTCTGAAATCTGTTAGTTAAGACCAATTAAGATATCTCACGGCCAGTGACATCAGTTTCCTGGCACCTTTGAAAGAGCGCCCTGCCAGCACAGGTTTATTGCAAGGGTATTGGGTGGTTCCCCATAGCTGTCAGGAGGCAGAGGAAAACCAGCCCATTGTAAGCATGGCAGACAATCCGGAGCTCGCGTACCCCCGAACCTAACCCAATACCACAGCCAAATTTGAGGAAAAACCTGCTAGGCTGTCTAGCAGAGGAAAAAATTTAGGATACATAGATCAGGAACAGTAATCAGCACAGACATAGAACAGAAAAAGACTGAGCCTCCTTCATGGGTTGGAAATTCTCCTTGAATTAGGAGAGAAATGAAATGTTTGAGTCTTGTGTCAGAAAATTGGTTCCAGGCAGTAGAGCTGGAAATTTTTAGTGTATGGTGCTATATTATGTCATTGCTATGACATATATATGACATATACATAATGACATATACATAATGATATATATATATATCATTGCTATGACAAAATACCTGACACAACTTACAGGAGGAAAGCTGCATACTGCCTTACCATTCCAGAGGGTTCAGTCCATGGTCAGCTGTCTCCACGCCAGAAGCGTCATGCTGGAAGGGTGTGATGGAAGAAAGTTGCTCACCTCATGGCAGCAAGGAAGTAGAATAAAAGGGGAAGGGGCTGGGGACGAGATATACCTTTCAAAAGCTCAGCCCCAGTGGCCTACTTCCTCCAGCTCATGCCACTTTCTAGCAGCCCATCAGCAAACAAAGGGACCAATGGATGTCAGTGACTCCATGACCCATTGCCTCTGGGCAGTGGGGATCAGACTTTCCAGACACGAGTCTTTGGGGATCACGTCATATTTAAGTCAAAGCAGACCCTCTGTAAGGCCCATCACATATTCCGCCCTAGATGGGTGAGCAGATGCCCAGAAAGTCCCTTGTATTCCTATTGTCTTGGTGCCGTGATTAATTAATTCCCTTCTGTATGAGAGATAGCAGATGGCTAATCACAGAGTCACGTTAGCTCTAGTCGATGTTTCCCAAATTATTCCGTGTAGGAATAGATTGGAAAGAGCTGGCCGGGGACTTAGCTCAGCAGTATGAGCATGTCCCTGGTAAGCATGAGGTCGTGAGTTCGATCCCTGGTACCCCCCCCACACACACACACACAAAGGAAAGAGCCAAGTCATATCTGACTGGAACCCAGTACATTTCTTACAACCCTGGCCACAGCGCTCCTCTCCTGCCTTGGGGAAGGGGACAGACAGGAAAGCAGCAGCAGCAGCACCAGAGGCCTGTGTGGCAGTTAGTGCTGGTGACACTGGCAGGGGACTCCCACATGCCAGTGAGATCCTGGGACCTCTGACCACAGGCACAGGTGTGGAAGGGCAGGGTGCCGCCGTGCTCTTCGGCTTGCCGGGTGCTATCTGCAGTTGAGGAGCGCTGCGTTCGCACTCTGCCTGGGCCAGAGCAGGTTTTCTAAATGTGCACCCAAGGCCCCCCTCCCTGGGCTGAATGCTCTGTGGTCACCATTTTGAGGTTCCTAATAATTTCATCTTTGATTTCATGTTTTGTGAGTCAACCACGGAGGGGCACAGGGGTGTGCCCCAGGCATTTGGACTTTTCCCTCGAACACTCCCTGTCTCCTGCTGTCTCCCTGGTGACCTCGGGTGGCTGCTCAGTGGTCTCCTCGCCTACCTGGCTTTCCTTTCCTCATCCTCGTTCACCCTCATCCCTACCATTGCTAACGGGAGGCACCAGGGCACATGGGGGTCCACCCCGAGGACTGATATGGGAGCTACTGCCCCTGCTGTGGCCACCATCGCCTGGGTCGCCCTGGATTCTGGAACCCAGCACGTCTGGTAGACAGCGTGCAGTCCCACGAGAGTCGCTGTGCACAGGCAGCTGGGTCTATATGTGCCTGTGCAAAGAGGAAAATGACCTGCCTGCCACCAGCTTGGGGGCTGCAGCAGTGGCAGGATGGGACCCATCCCTGCTGTTGGAGAGCTGCTCACGTGCCTGAGAAGCCGTGCGGTAGGACCTCGGGTGCTGGTGTCGATGTACGTGCCCCTGAGGGTCCCAGTGCCTGGGGCAGCACAACATTAAACAGCAAATAAAAAACACGCTACGTGGAGTGAGGGAACTGAAGGGGGAGCGTTGTCTTGGGGCCTGTAACAATCCTTTTTTCTTTCCTCCCTTTAGGCCAGGCTCCTAGTTTACTTTGCACTGGGAGCCTCAGGCGATGCAGCCCTGTATGGAAGCAGGGTGGACTCCTCTGTGGCTGTGACCTGCATCCCTCAGCTGACGTGCGTGACGTGGCCCTGAAATCCACCTCAGAATCCGGTTTCTCCCCAGACCCTGCCTGACATCTCCCCTCTGCCAGCCTCTCTGCACCAAGCCCTCTCTGCGGCCCCTGGGCCTCTCCTCCAGCTGCCGGGCCCAAGGGTCAGCTGGCTTTGCTTAGTTGGTCACGCCTGTCTCTTCCCTCGGTCCTCACACCTCTGGAGGCGTTTTTACGCCATTCGTGGTGATGGGAAGGACGTGGCTCCAGTCACAGTTCCTGGGCTGCTCCTCCCCCTCTCCTTGCTCATCCTCACTCCTATCGTTGCTGCTGCCAAGGACCTGCCGTGTTTCTCTCTAGATGTGTGGGTTGAGTGGCTCTCTTGGCCTCCCCGAGCCTCAGTTTCTTGACCATTATGAAATGAGAAGGCAGATCTTGATTTCTAGTTCCCTGATTACCCAGGAGGGAGGAGGCGCCCAGAATCACATCTCTGCGGCGTTGCAAGA
>PVJX010050406.1:0-10694 GCA_004027295.1 Dolichotis patagonum | reverse complement strand
TAATAATTGCTGTGAATAGCCTTTGTAATTCCTCTGATTTGATTCCTGCTTCTTCATTCACATACTTTATTCTTAAGTTATAAATCCTCTTGTCATCTTCCAGTCTTTGTATCTTTACTGCCTGCTCCCTTGTTATTTTTAAGAGATCTTCCCTTTCATGACCCCACATTGCAAGCCTGTGTTCAATTTTTGATAGTCTATCTTTGATTTCTTTCAAGCAGTTTTGCCAGCTTTCTATGGAGTCTTTAGTTTCCTGATAATCCCTTTGAATCTGCTTCATAAATTCTAGGTTTTTTCTGAATTCTTCATTAAAATTTTCTCTCCATTTGTGTTCCTCTATTCTTTTGTCTGTGTCTTCTTGAGAGGTGCCCAACCCTTCTTTTATTAATCTACTTATCTCTTGTTTAATTTGAATTAGTATTTCAGTTTTGGTTCCGCTTACGAGGTCCTAAAGATATCTCTTTATGTCCGCTAACGCTATGTTTGATGTTGCATTTTTGCTGCCCTCGGTCTCTTTTGTATTTACCTCTCCTGGATCAGTGTTCTCAGGGTTGGGGGCTGGGAGTGTTTTCTTATTTCTCCCTTTTGTCATGTTTTTGGTTCCTTCCATACAAGTGTACAGTGTAATTCCCAGGCCCTTTTCTTATTGTTTTAAGGCTCCTCTAGAGGGGGCAGGCTAGGAGCTTTAGCCCTGTTCAATAGGTTATCAGAGATTAAAGTTCACCCACGGGCAGTGTGCACTAGCTTCTCCCTTCTGGGCCAGTCAACCTTTGCAGGCCTTCACTGCGTCAGTGTGCACTGATCTCAGGGAAGTAACTGGGTCCCCGCCAGGGGCGCGGCCTAATCCAAGGAGATTCCACCAATCTGCTTGGCGAGGGGAGCAGCCAGCTGAAGCCACTTCTTTATGGAGTTAGGGCTGTCCTGCCCAAATCCAACATGTCATCCAGTCGGTTTCCCCTTTCCCGTGGGAGGGTCTTATTCCCATCACTCACTGTGTCCCCAAGAACTGCTGGGCTCCCCAACCTCCGACTTCAGTGCATCTGTGGTGGGAATTCACGGTGCCTCTGGGTGGGTCGTGTGCAGAGCCAGTCTTGGCAAGCTGCAAGCAGGGCTGTTAAGCTCCGCGCTCTGGCGGCTCAAGCTAGTCGTTTTGGCACGGATTGCTTGTTCAGGTCGGGCAAGAATTCAGGCGTCTCGAGGAGGGTGCCATGCTCGCTGATCTTATCTTCACTAATAGTAGCCCCAGGACCTCATATTCAAGCAGTTTTTTTCACTTTAGTTTCTTCGTGGGTTGTGAGAGCCTCTCTCTCTCTGTTTGGGTCTCTCCAGGGTGTTTTATTCTGGCATTTGAGCTGTCTCTCTCAGAGAGGGTCTCTCTCCTGTTACTTACCAGTCCGCCATCTTGTCTCACTCCTTCTGTCTTGTTTTTGACATCCAGTATTATTCTGTTTTGTTTTGTTCCATTGTATTGTTTTATTCAGTGTTCTGTTTTGATTGATCTTATTCTGTTCTATTTGATTTTACTATGTCTGATGGTTATGGGCAGCAATTTTGAAGGAACAAGAGACATTATGATAGCCATTGTTTATTTCCTATTATCCTATTTTGAAATCCTGTATCACTTTCAATGTTTTGTTTTGATTGGCTTTATTCTGTTCCATTTTGTTTGGTTTTATTATCTTTAAAATATGCTATGGCTTCTGCTTCTTGTATGGTTGGGTGTGACTCCCCAAAGGTTAGTGTACTAGAAATTTGGTCCCTGGCATGGCAATAGGAGAGGTGGTCAGGATCTACAAAAGGTGGAGCCTGAGCTGAGTGTGGTGGTATACATCTCTCTGGGAGGCTGAGGCAGAAAGAATGCAAGTTTGAGTCTAACCTGGACAACTTATGGAGACTCTGTATCAAAATAAATAATACAAGAGTCTGCTGAAGGCCCTGAGTTCAATTCTCAGAGGTGGAGCCTTGCGAGAGATCTTTGGGATTTAATGCTTTAATGCTAGTCGCAGGGTAAATAATCCCCTTGAGAGCACATAGTCCTAAAAAGGGCAAGATTGGCCCCTCCTCACCCTCTGGTTTCCAGTGTAGCCCTGTGACAGTCTCATATGCTCCCCGAATTGTGACATCATCAGCATGTGGCCCTCCCCAGAGTCCAGTAGATTCCTGAACCTCCAGAACCGGGGCTACAGAACCAGGGCTACATAAACCTCTTTTCTTTACACATTCCTCAGCCTCAGACATTTTGCTGTAGTAATAGAGAGCAGATAAATACATTGTGTAAATATCGCATATTCATGAACTCACTACACATTTCAGGCTGTCTTGAACTTACTATGTAGCCCATGTTGGCCTTGAACTCATAGCAACCCTCCTGCTTTGGCCTCCTCAGTGTTGGGATTATAGGTGTACACTTCCACACTGGACACTAGTAGTATTTTAAATGAGATCAGTGAAATAGAGTATCATTTTTATTTCTTATTACTCTATGTTTGCAGTACATGATTACATTTATAAGTTGGTACATGTACTTAACACATCTTAACTTTTTGTGTTTCACCCCTCATCCATCTCTGCTCGATCTCTGGGTTCCTTTCCCATTTGAAAAAGATCTCCCTATTTCCTACCAATATAGAGGAGATGCTAGATATCAGACACACCAAGTTTGTGTTCCCCAAAGTCAAAGAATGGATTTTAAAGAACTGTGGAGATTGAGAAGGAAAATTAAAATAAGTAAAATATTTAAAATTTTTTTAAAAAGAGTAGCTAACTTTCCTGGAGAAAAGGAATGGGGAACAGCGATAGCTCCTGAGACAGGAGGGGTCCCCTGAATGGGTTGCCAACAAACCTACCTCTCAAAGTTTTACAGAGCAAAATCATTAGGGGAGGGGGTACAACATGGGTCAAGTTTATGATCAACCAGTAAGATAAGATTGCAAGTATAGTTGCTTAGGTAATATTGATCTAAGGGTACATGGGTGACATCATTAATCTTGGTCAACAATCTAGTCTTGGCCTTGTCTTTAGTCTTGTAGTCTTAATGGTTTTAGTCTTAGTAGGTGGGAGAGGATGGTCCACTCCTAATGAAATAATGGGAAATCTCACATAGGTGATACCAGTATTCCCAAGCCTCTGTTCATCTTTTAGGGAAGTATGTAAAGCTAGCTATTGTAATTTTAGCCTTCATCAGATGTGCTTCCAGTGAGTTTCAATGTGTTCTCATCTTCTGCACTGACTCCCAAGAGCTCAGCTTTGACTGCCTACTATATTTCTACTTAGTTGTCTATAATACTACTGTCTTTTATTTACTCTTGCTTATATTTTGGGTTTCTCATATAAGAAAGGTCATATTTAACTATGCTGGTGTCTGATTTATTTCACTTAACATTATTTACTCGAGGTGCATCCATTTACCTACCAATGCCTCAAGTCTTTCCTTCCTTATGGCAGAGAATGCCATCTAGCAGGTTGGGAGTTTTATATCCCCTATATCATTTGGAGGGTCTATTTCATTCCTGTATCACCTAGAAGAGAAATATTTGAGTCAAATGGAATGTTTTTGTTTGGTTTAATTTTGTGAGACAGTCTTACTGTGCAGTGCAGGCTGGCTTAGAACTCACTATGTAGCCCAAGCTGGCCACAAACTCACAGTGACGCTCCAGCCGCAGCCTCTTGAATGCTGGGATTACGGGCTATTGCCACTGCGCCCAGCTGTTTTGTTTTGTTTTGTTTTGTTTTGTTTTGCTTTGAGTGAGGAGGATCTCCATGCTGATTTCCATAGTGATTATTCTAGTTTATAGTACCACCAACAAGATATTCTGCCACCTGTGAGCTTCCCCAGAATTGTTACTGATTTCTTGATGAAAATGGAATATGTTAATCACTGTTTTATCCTTACAACAGGGTAAAAGACTCCTGATAGTATGCGTGCTCTGCCAATTTCTTGTATTTGTTTATATTTGCATTTTTAGTATTGCTGGGAGTGGTGCTGCATGCCTGGAATTCCAGATAACTTCTGAGGCTGAGGCAGGACTGTTTTAAGTTTAAGGCCAGTATGGTTAACTCAGCAAGATTCTCTCTCTCAAAATGGTATGTTAAGATAAAATTCAAACATTCAAAGTGTGTAATACATTTTTGGTATACCACAAGAAGCTTTTTTAAAGTTGTGGTAAAATATACATATAA
The DNA here is from genome assembly GCA_004027295.1 of Dolichotis patagonum. Taxonomy (NCBI): domain Eukaryota; kingdom Metazoa; phylum Chordata; class Mammalia; order Rodentia; family Caviidae; genus Dolichotis; species Dolichotis patagonum. Next base: position 6,515 of record PVJX010050406.1, on the reverse strand, counting down.
CAAAATCAGTTGTTTTAATTTTAACAGTTCAATAGCATTAATTATATGCACAATATTGTAGGACCTTTTTATTTCTTGTTACGATCTCAAAGTCTGTATCTATGAAAAAATAATTCCTCATTCCTCTCTCTGCCTTTAGTAACTTCTAGTTTATTTCTATATGAACTTGCAGTCTTAATTTTTTTATTTTAAAGAGAATAAAACCAAAACAGAATGAAGCCAATTAAAACAAAATAAAAGCTGTACACAGCTTCAAAACAGTATAAGAAATCAACAATGGCTACCATAAATATCTTATCTTCACAATAGTTGTCCATACCACCAGACACAGTGAAATCAAACAAAACTGAGTAAAACCAATCAAAACAGAACATTAAATAAAACAAAATAATAAATTGGAACAAAACAGTGAGAACAATATTGGATTTCAAAAACAAGACAGAAGGAAATATGTGCTGTATTGCATAATTGCCTTCCTAACAGATACTCACACTACTGGCCTTAGGCCTGCAAAGTCAGTAAGACATTACAAGCATTTAGTTGTTTTTGTATCTCAGTTGCTATAAACTCAGCCTAGCCTCTGAACCAGCTGGTTGCTTGAGGGTTGGGGGAAGAGTCTTGATTCTCAGCCTATATATGGGTCGGCTCATGGGAAGGGCGAACTGGCTTCCCTCTTCCTGGGCCCCTGTGTGGTTTACCCTTAGATGTTTTATGTAAGTAATATTATATTCTATTTGTCCACTTATGTCTGTTCATTTCACTTAGCATACTGTTCTCCAGGTTCACATATGTTGTAGCACATAGTAAAATTTCACAATTGAGTACTATTGTAAGAGCTGGGCGTGGTGGCACATACATGTCATCCCATACCTTAGGAGGCCAAGGCAGAATTAGGAGTTTAAATATAGCCTGGGCTACACAGTGAGGTCAGTGCCAGCCTGGACTGCATACATTGTCTCAAAACAACAAAAAACCATCTTCTCATGATGGTTTACCTTATTTTGACTGTACTACGGTATGAAACTATGGTATGGTGATCATACTGCGATTTTTTTTCATTTTTCATTAGTACATGTGTACAGCACATAACTTCTTGAGGAAAGTTGGTATATCTCTCTCTCTGTGTGTGTATATATATATATATATAGGTATATATAGATATAGATATATATATGTATTCTATATATCTATATCTATACATATCTATATATAGATATATCTTAATTCCTTTTTTCATTTCCTTTCTCTTTTTTTCCCTCCCCATTCCACCTTCTCTGGCTTGATCTTCTGGCCTTGTTTTGTTCTGGCTAGTGACAGATACTCTCTCCTGATGATAGGTGCAGGAGTGAACCCGAGGACCACCAGCTGTGTAGGGAACATTGGAAAACAGTGAACAATCTAGAGCAGTGTAGGAAACCCATGATGTAGCCACAGTGAGCTGTGGGGCTCACAAGCCAAGTCTCCCCAGCAAGGTCTGACCAATTATGGATCAGCATGCATACAATAGCAGAGATCACATTAACTGTGCAAAAGCACACCCAGCGTACTTTTACCTTTCAATAAAAACCTGTATCACTGAAAGCTGTTACTGCATTTTTAAGATAAAAGATGTTACTGTATGAGTGTTTTCCTAATCTAAAACCTCAGTATTTAGGTTTAATTGCAGTTCGGCACTTGGTCTCTAAAAGGTTTGCCATCACTGATCTAAAGCGTACTGCCGCTCAACTACATTTGGTGGATTATGTGTATTAAACACATTTTCAATTTATAGTGGGCTTATCAGGATAGGAGTTGATTTGAGGAGCATCTACATATATTTTGTTTATCCATTTATCTGTCCTTGGCCATTTGTGGGTTCTGCCTTTTGCCTACTGTGAATAACACTGCTATGAACACTGGCACGCAGGTAGCCATCCAAGTGCCTCTTTTTCATTCATTTGAGTACATCTGTGGGTAGAACAGGCCAGTTCATGAGTAATAATATTTAGCTTTCTGAGAAATGGCCAGAGAGGTTACACCCTTTCACATTACTAAGTTCCTCAGATCCTAAGCAACACTTGTCATTTTCCATGTTACTGACACCCTAGAGATGCAAAGTGGTATCCCACTGTGATGTTTACGTCACAATCAACCATGATTGTGCACAGTACTTAGAGAATTCACAATATACATCACCTTTCTCTAGTTTCAAAGCTTTTTATCACCCCGTAATAGTGCTGTACTCACTCCCTGTTCTCCTCCTATCCCCAAAAACCACTGTCTGTGCAGTTGCCTAATGTGAAAGTCACCTTCTTCCAATCGGCATATTTTTGTGCTTCAAACTGCAGCACATATATTTCACTCCCTCTTATGGCTATGTAATATATCTATATCTACCTTGCACTAAGACACATTCCTAGTCCTTTTATTTTTTATTTTTTGGTACCGGGGATCGACCTCATGAGCTTGCGCTTGCCAGGCAGGCACTTAGGCCACTAAGCTAAATCCCCAGCCCAGTTCTTTTTATTTTTTGAGACAGGATTTTGCTAATTGCCAGACTGTGCTCAAACTTGCAATCCTCCTGCCTTAGCCTGCCAGAGTGCTGGAATTATAGGCATGCACCATGTCTGGGTGATTGATTTATTTTTAAATAGAACTGCTCTTTCATTGGTGGGATAGAGTGCTGGGGATTTAGCTCAGTGGCCTAAGCGCCTGCCTAGAAAGCATGAAATCATGAGTTCCACCTCTGGTACCACCAAAAAAAAAAAAAAAGCTGCATTGGTGGGATAAATTTCCCTGGTCAGTGTAGAATCTTAAAAACGTACCACTGCGTTTAGTTTGTTAGTGGTCTTCTGAGTACTTCTGCACCTATATGCATAAAGAATATTGGTCTGTGGGGTTTTTTTCCTCTTGTAGTATCTTTGTCTGCAGACTACCCAATTTTAAATCTCTAATTAAGATAACTGATTCTGTAACTTTGAACTTGTCATAGTATTATGTCAAGAATATTACCAACAGAAATACTTCTAAAAATTAAACATGAGAACACAAAATCCATAACTTATCTTCAATGACTTAAATTTTGGTCTGTTTTTACCTCAGAGAAAGTCAAACATTTGGCACTGAAAAACATACCTGGCTAGGGTTCAACAATGGCCAACTATTAAATAGAGTAATTTAGCCTCAAACTCCCCAGAAAAAAAGATCAAGGGTCCTGAGAAGGTAATGGGTGATGGAACATAAGAAATGGAGAATGAGTTTCCTTAATATACAAAAGATCTTACTTAACTTCCCTGTATGTTTCATCTCCTTGTTTTAAAAACATCTATTTTTGGGGGCCGAGGGTTTAGCTCAGCAGTACAAGCACCTGCCAGGCAAGTGCCAGGTCATGAGTTGGATCCTAGTACCAAAAAAAAAAAAAAAAAAAAGTCTCTGTTTTAATTCTCCCAATTACGTTATTTCCCCAGTGGAGGGGAACTGGCAACAGGTCTGACTGCACCCCCCTACCCTTTCCGACTGTGCAGCTACCTTCTGTATTTATCAGAATACAACCCAGTGAAGGCAAAGATGCCAGGGTGAAGCTCAGAGTCTGTGGCAAAGTCGGGAACCCTGTGTTAACAGCAGCTGACCTGGTTGATCCCTTCATTGATCTTATATAGAATCTCACTCATGTCCTGCAGTGTACCCCAGAAGGGACCAACCAGTGTGAGAACCGAAACTGGGAAAGTAGATAGGAAAGGGGGAAAAGTACAAAAGGAGCTGTACCTCTGAAGAGCACACTTAACAGGAAGAAGAAAACTAGGGAACCATCTGGTTCTTAGGCTTGGGTAGAGGGCTGGTGTGCTCTAGCTGTTCTGCAGTCCTGTGCAGATACCCAAAACGCAGGGTAAAGGTTCACTGTCTGAACTTCCTTTCTTAGTTGACTGAACCTAGACAGCAGCAGTAGCTTGTTCCTTCAGTTTCACATTTAAAAAAAAAAGGGGCAGTTTCTATGAAAAGAAAGCTATAAGAGAGATACAATTATCTTAAGCACCCACTGTCTCTTACATTTCAGGATTACTTGAAGACTGGGAATAAACAGTTGTTAGAGCTGTGAGCCCAGCTTCTCTTGAACACTCCCCCAAGCTTTCTCAGTCTCCAGGGAAAAGGAACTGACAGCTCTGCCTGTGGGGGGCGCCCTGTGCCGGGCCTTTCCTGCGGCGTGTGAGCCGCTCTGGACAGCTTGCAGGACCCAGATCTTCCTCTGGCTTGGGCACGCTAGTGTCATGTAGTTCTGAAGCATGCCAGCTGATCTTCTGGCTGCAGGCTGGCTGGTAAAGTAAAATCAAGCTATCCCAAAGTTAATAGGGTTGGTAGTAAAAGACTGTCAATATGTAACCATTTTGACTTTTGAAAATGGCAATTTCAAATGGTCCAGCATAAAGGAAAGGCATGACTAAAGTCCAAACAGTCCACTACCTGCAGTAGGAAGCATAACATGTTCAGAACATTAATTTCCCAATTCAAGTTTTGTCTCTTTCATGGGCTGAATTGTGTTCCCAACTTCAAAATGAACAGGTGAAATACTAATTTCCAGTACTTCATAACGTGACCTCATTGGGAAACAGGGTCTTTACAGAAGTAATCAAGTTAAAGTAATTCCAGTAGGCTCTATCAATAGGCTGGTGTCCTTCCAAAAAGGGGAAATTAAGACAGAGATGAAAGCATGCACAGAGGGAAGTCAATGTAAAAATACGGAGAACTGTGCTGCTCCTACACGCCAAGGAATCTCTAAGGCCACCAGAAGTCAAGGAGGAGGCTTGAAACAGTTTTCCCTTACACCTTCAAAAGGGGCATGGCACCTCGTAAATATCTTAATTGTGGACTTCTGGGCTCTAGAACTGTGAGATGATGAGTTACTGTTCGTTGAAAATAACACATACTTTGATGTACTTTATTACACAGCTAGGAAAACAATATAGACTGCTTCCATTGATAACTGACTATACGACTGGTAAAACACAACAGTACAACCTACATTAAAAAAAAGTACAGTGGTTTAATTCCCTAGAACTCTAGGCAGGAGACTTGAGGTATCCATTCTCATTCTCTTTCTTTCTGTCTTTCTCTAGTGGCTCTGGGGATCAAACTTACAACCTCACGCTTGCTAGGCAGGCACTTACACCACTGAGCTAAATCCCCAACTGAAGTATTCATTCTTACAGGAGAGAGCTGTTCTTGCCACCCTGGCCAAAAAGAGTTGTCTGTTCAGATATAACAAAGATGGCTTTGTAATTTACAATTTATATACATACGCACACATATGTACACCTATACACAACCCCACATATTTCTTCCTTCTTGGTTTTCTTGCATTTCCAAGTTTGCAGTGTAGATTTCAACACAGATTTTTTTCTTCAGTCTGAGGTGGGGCAGATGCCATGGTTGTATAACTTTAAGGAGCCCATTTGAACTTTAGGAGAACCACACAGTTATACTAAGGAGTTACAAAGAACTGCCAATACTTGCACAGGGAGGATTTCTTGTGAAAAAGGTTAGTGCAAAGGGAGCTCCGGGTGTGGTGCTCAGAAAGCAGCTCCAGGTCAGTGTCAGGCTTCCTCCGGGCAGCAGCAGTGTGAGCAGCACAGGAGTGGGGATACCTCCTCTTCTGGAGAAGGGAAAGTCTCACAAAGAATGAGGTAGAATTCACCAGAAGCTTTTCTAAGTCAGTTTCTTATTAGGATCCAGGGTTATAAATAAGCCTAAACAAAATAAGAGGATCATTGTAAGTCAGCTGACTTCAATCTGATGAGAAGACAAACAGAAACATACAAAGGAAGGCATTTAGATTCACATTCATGCCTTCAGTCTCTGCCTACTCTCATTTTTCAGCTAAACTAAGAATCAACTTTTGGTTGGTTACCCCCAGATAACCTCTACTACTTGGCCATTTCATGGTTCATTACCATTTTCATTAGAGATAGCTAGGGAAATGAAAAGAAGTAAAATTACAACTGAGCCATCTGGCACCTTTATGATAAAGGTTTAGTCAGACAGGAATTACAAGGTACACCCTAAAATGGAGTTATAAATTGACTGGATTCAAATTATTCACAATCTTTTTCCTACTCATTTATCTATCATTCCTGCAAACAGATGATCCTTAGGTGAAAAACGAATTTCTTACAAGACACAAAAAATATTAACCATAAAGGGAAAAACAGAATAAGTGTGACTATATTAATATTAAAAAATGGCGATTCAGGAAGATGGCGGACTGGTAGGTAGCAGGAGAGAGACCCTCTCTGAGAGAGACAGCTCAAATGCCAGAATAAAATACCCTGGAGAATCCCAAACAGGGAGAGAGAGACTCTCACAACCTAGAAAGGAACTAAAGTGCGAAAACCCGCTCGAATATGAGGTCCTGGGGCTGCTATTAGTGAAGATAAGATCAGCAAGCGCGGCATTCTCCTCAAGCCGCCTGAACCCTGCCCGACCTGAACAAGCGATCTGCGCCGAAGCGACTGGCTTGAGCCGCTGGAGCGCGGAACTGAACA
>PVJX010050405.1:0-10695 GCA_004027295.1 Dolichotis patagonum | reverse complement strand
TCACCATACACATTCAGGACAATTTGGGGGGACATTTTAGAGCTAATCAAAACAATGTATTGGTCCCTATCTGCATGTTTATTTATATCAAGTCCTCCTAAATATCTAGAACCTGATATTTTTCATGTAAGAACTTGTCCACTATATATAGAGCACTGATAAATATACTTGCATATGTAGTAGAGAGTATTACCTAGTGTGTCTTCTAAATATAACCATTGTGACCTTGAAACATTTCCTCTTTTCCTCCTTCTCCCCGCCCTCCACCTGTAGAAAAGCACAGGCATATGTAATGGCATGTACATCAGCTGAGGAAATTGTTACCCCAAATTATTTTACAGAGCACAGAATTTCTTACGAATTTCAATAAAAACTGTGCAGTGTATGCTAATTATTCTAGCACTTCATTACATAGTAGCACCCTCTTTCACAGAGTGAAACTGATATTGAAGAAGTTGAATGTGCTTGACCATTATGAACAGAGCAAAGCAAAACCCACAAAACACACAGGAAACTGGCATCTGAAACCATGCTGGCACCAGTGCAGCAGCGTTTCGTCTTCTGTCACTGCTTCCCTCTAACCTCCTCCACACAAGCCAACAAGTGCTGACACTGTTCACAGATGTGGTCCAACAATTCCTTCCCCAAAGACAGAATTTCATATAATTTTGGCAAACAAGTATTTATAAGTTGATATATTAATACCTATACATTTAACATATCCAACCACTGCTAAACATTCTAGAAAAGATGAAATATTTCAAATTAGGACTCCATTTGCCTGCTCCTTACAGGGCATTCTTGAGTAAACTGCACTCCGTAACAATAGTTTTGATTTGAAAATGCTGAGGGTTCTGGCTTATCCCCTGCCCCATCATCCCCATGGGGTATAATGCTCAAAATTCAGGATGACAATCTTTCCTAGGAATTTAATCTGCAAGTAAGAAGGTTATTATTTGACAGCTGTACTTTCATTATAACCTGGCAACCTGTTTAACATCCATAAAGCCTGGACGTAAATTAGGACTCACTCATCCTTTAATAGTAACACACACCAAAGAAAACCCCAGCGCACAGACCCAAAGGCCCAGGGCCGGGAGGCCGAGTCTGGTGGACAGCAGGATGGAGTCCACCTGCCAGGGGGGAGACTCACACCCTGTCTCAAAAACGTGATGAAGAAATAAATATAATAAAGGGCTTGGCGTGCAGCTCCGTGCGAAAACCCTGGGTTATATCTCCAGTTCTACAAAAGCTGAAGACAAAAACTATGAGTTAAACAACGGTAGATAAAGAATCAACCTGTAAGATACAATAGTATCCTGAGAAAAAGCGCTAGATTCCATGTTCTTTCCTTTTTGAAAGCAATATTCAGTAAAGAAGACCTCTTTACTTCTTAAAGATCTCTCTAGTTTGATTCCTGCAGATTTCTAATTTCCTACTGATGTTGTATATTTTTTAAAAGGTAAAAATTAAATATAAGTGAGATAAAAGCTGAGAAAAACCTTACTGTTTATCTAAAACACACACACACGTACACACACACACACACACACCTACAGCTATAATGTAGGAGGTGAAATAAATACTCTTGGACAAAGAGCATTCTTTCTTTATCACTTTTGTATGTAACCTCAGGCAGAAAATAAATTCTGCATTTCTTTCCTTTGGTGGCTCTCAGCTAGAAAGAAGTTTAATAGAAACATCTAAAGGTAATTGTCTTCAGCTGTACTGAAACTAAAAGAGACAATGAAAATAATCCTGTTAGGAAGCAGGACAGGGTGTAACCGCAGGTAAAATTGGGTTTTGGAGGTGAATGACGTGGTGTTACAGAAAAGCAACATCTAAAAACTACAGTAACAAGCACCGTATCATCGGTTACTGTGTGCTAGTGAGGGCCCAGTGGGGTGAATCACACACCAGGATTCGAATGTTTCTGGGTGAGGGAAGGGAATGTTTTCATTATAGGACTGCAAACATAATTGTCTGTGTTTATCCAAATGGGTGTGCACCATGCCACACACATTACAACTCCATATATTTGGTTGACATTAAACTAACCGAAAATGCAAAGATTAAGATTAAAATAAATGGCAAAGCAAAGTATAGTGTACTGTGTAGTATTTGGACAGGCCTGAGAACAACGAATGGTAGCTAGAAAGATATGAGCTGAGACCGAAAGGACAAACTGTGTAAAGCGTCAGTCACCTTGAACAGGATTCCCAAGGTCTGCGCCACCCTTAGGAGCCGGCTTCTTAGCACGGGGCGGAGCCCTGGCTCCAGGGCTTGCTGTGTAGACAGGGAGGCGTGAAAACAACCGGCCAGTGTGGAGACTGAAACTGTCTTAGTCCCTTTTCTTGTCTTTGAGACACTAGGTGCCTGACAAAGAAAGAGAGGTTCCTTTCGGATCTCAGTTTTAGCAGTTCCCGTCCCTGGTCTGCAGGCTCCAAACAGAAGCGGCCCAGTGCGAGGAGACACCATAAGCTCCAGGGGTGGGCAGGAAGCCAGAGAGGAGAGGAATGCTAGCAGGAGACGCTAACTCAAAAAGCTTAAAAACTTCATTCTCAGACATTGATCATATGCCTATCACTACAAAAATTAGAAGTTAATTTTTTTCTCAAGTAGTATGAAATATTCAAACGTTATTTATTAATTTTTTTCTCAAATAGTATGAACTACTCAAATGTTGTTTATCACAATACAAATCTTCACAAAATGGTAACGTGTATCCTTTGATCACAGTGAAATACAGTTGAAGTCAAGATTATTATGTAAAACACTTAAAAATTTGAAACCTAACATCACACTTGTAAAACTCATAAAGAATTAAAATGTAGTAAATAAATTAAAATATTTAGAAATCAATATTGAAGTACTTACAGATACTATTAGTTTTAAGTGCTTAATTTAACAAAAGAAAAACTGAAAACAATGAGGCTACTTTGCAATTTAAAATTTACAAAATAAAAGAACAGCAAAATAAAGCCAAAAAATTTGTGATGGTAAAATTTGTGATGAATGAAAGTTAATGTGCCAGGGATTTAGCTCAGAGGCATAATGAGTTCCATCCCAGTATCAAAACAAAAAAAAAGTTAATGAAATAGGAGAAAGTTATAATGAAGATGATCTGCAAAGCTAAAATTTGATTCTCAAAAACAGCTGAAAAAATAACAATGTTTGCCAATATTGACCAAAAGTGAACGCAGACAAAATAAATACTAGCAACAGAAAAATGGGATTGATGGCTGCGTAGTTATGCTTCTGAACATGCATCCATGCAAAAATATTTACATCTTCAAAACGTCTGCGTTCAAGATAAATGAACCTTCAAAAATGCACTCCTGAGGATACGTTTACTAATCTGAGTAACCCTATAAGCATGAAAGCAGTATCATCACTGGCTTATGTTTTCCCACCAAGAAAATGCTAGGAGTGCAGCATTCCGGGGCCTTCCCCACAGCTGCCCAGGCTGTGCAATGACTACGGTGTCGCCAGACCTGCAATACGACCTGGAGAGCTGCTCAGATGCAGGGGAGGGAGTGCAGCGCCCGTGGGTCACCGGCCTCTGCCGGGGGTGGCGCCCCTCGCATCTGCCCCCAGTAGTGTTTCTCAGCAGTGTCACTGTGCACTGGTTCCTTCAGCCCTTCTTCCTGTGAGGCAAGTAAGCTTTGCGGCCTCGTGACTATTTCTGGCCACTCTGGCTCCTATCTTTTTTTTAATGTAGGAGTATGTCCCCCGATTAATTTTATTGAAACCTAATCCAACCTTGGCTTCTGGCAGGAAACCTGGACAGGAATGGTACTGGGGCATAGCCGTTACCATCCCACGGGTTCAGATGCTGACCACCTGCCATGACCTGCAAGGGTTCCCACCGCACTGCATGGATGGCATGTTCAGATTCTTAGTGCTGGCCCATTGCGAAGTGTGCTGGCAGTGAGCTGGACAAATTCCCATTTGTCCTGACATAATGACAGCAGTGGTCAAGATATGTTATGTGTTACCAATTTTCCAACATGAATATGATTACTATGGATTACAAAAATATAACAATAAAAAGCCATAAAAGGGTAAAAGGATGAACGAGGATCCTTCTAAAGACGGCAGAGTTGGCAGGCTTTCCGAAGGCCCACTGCCAGTCTGCAGAATGGTAGTAAGTCCCTGAGAAGGTCAGTCATCTTCTGCAAGTAAGGCGAGATGCAGAGGGCTTCTCTGATGTGCTCTAAAAGGCACTTATCTCGGCCGTGACATGCACAGCTGAGAAAAAGCAGAAGTAAGGGGACTTCAGGTAAAAGGCCTCACAGAGGTGTCCATGCCCAGGTACCAGCTGGGAAAAGTGGGGTCCTGAAGTGTGGGATGAGGTCACCTGGGTGAACGTCTCCTCTTGAATCTCCAGATCTGCAAGGTGACCTGCCCGCTGACATCCAGCAACGCCTGCCGCAGGGGATTCCGTGGAGTAGGATAGTAAAGCCCTGTGTCGCCTCCAGGCTCCAAGGGAAAAGAAAGAGATCCCAGAGGAGCACCTCTGCCTACACTTGCAGTGGCTGTAAAAGGAAGAGGGTGTTGGGGCGCCAGGCAAGGGCCACGGACCGCGGGGTTGGGTCAGTGAGTGGTGGATCTAAGGAACCGGCACGTAGGCAGCATCTGTTTTAGTCAAAATAAACTTACGATGCCGTTAAATATCCATGGTGAGTTAACAAGCCAGCAGCTGAATATGCCAATCCGAAGCCCATCTAAGAGCGGGGTCACACTTCACCTTTTAGGGTCCTCAGTTTGCCCATGGCCATGTGAGCCGGGGTCTGCCTGAGGCAGCTTAGAGGAGGGCGCGCAGACGCCCCTCAGCCAGAGCGACCCTCCTGTTCATGGAGTAAAGCATACACCAGGCCCATAGATTTTTAGCTCAGAAACTGTCAAGAGCATGTTTATTGCCTGGTTTTTCAGGTTTGATGGTGGAGAGAGAGGATGCAATACTGCAGTCCTCTCAAGACACACAGAAGTGTTGCGGGTTATTTTAGCTTTGTTTAGAACAAAGAAAGGAAAGATAAAAATCGACAAGTAATTTGTTAAATTAACTGAACAATATCAGGTACATATACTTTAATTTACTTTTCTCCAAATGCATAACCCTTCACATTACTATAAACCTCAGTGATAAAGCTTATAATTCCGATGACTGAAGAGGACTTGAGGAATAAGATAATTTGGAACAAATATCTTCCTTATCAGTTATATTGAGCAAAAGGAAATGCAGTATTGCCTCTGCTGCTGTACTTGGAAACAGTTTGAAAGCTGACTGCCTTGAGCTCACAGTCAGAAGGCAGACTCAGATCTTTTCCCATCGGTTTTTAGGAATGTTGGTCTTCAGCTTTCTGCACAGCTGAGGGAGATGACTGCTATAGAAGAGTTTAACATATTTCTCAAAGAGAGGCACAACTCTGTTTTAAAATTAATGTTGATTTTCTGTGCCAGACATTTATATTTCTGATTTTATATTTGTCTTGATGAAAGAAAAGAATACTATTATTTAGCTCTATTAAATGTGAAACTTCTTGACAAAATTTAGGATTCCATTGTATGAAATATCTAAATCCTTTCCTATTATAAAAATTAGCCAGCTGGCTTTAAGCTAATAGTGAGAGAAAGAGAAATGCAAGGAGAGAGTAAGGGATAGAGAGAGAAGGACAGAGATGGGGCTACAAGACTAAAGCAAAGCTAATTTTTAATAACAAAACACTGTAACATGTCAGTAAAAGTCAGCAAAAGCCTGGTGTGCTGACGCATGCCTATAATTCCAACACTTGGGAGGCTGAGGCAGGAGGATTGCCATGAATTTGAAATTGGCCTGGGCTACATAGGAAGTTCAAGTCCAGCCTGGACTACATAGTGAAACCCTGTCTCAAAAATAAAATAAAAGTAAAGCCAAACAACACAAGGATGGCCATAGTCGCTCTGCTCCTTTGATGCCATTCTGGGCACGCTAGCAAATGCATTTAGGTGAAAATTGTGTGTGTGTGTATGCCTGTGTGCATTTTATAAATACATAGTACAATTATATTATTAGTGAACCAAAGTGTATTATCTCCAAAAGAGGGCATCAGGTAAATGTTGTATGACTGAAAAGTTGCAGAAAATCATCTGGAAAGCCTTCAGGAACCATGTTAAAATTTAGCATTGTGAATACTTTCTTATATATATTAAGTGGTATTCATTAGAAAAACACTGGGAAAATATCCTATGTAAAAAGAAAGCAAATCTCTAAAAGTTTGAACCTTGCACTTAGTCAAAATTTAAAATTCTACCTACTGTCATAAAAAAGACCTCACCAAATGTTCATAAAATGCTAAATTTCTCTTTGGTAACCATTTGTTTTTGTAATTTATCTTTTTATTACTTTTATGAATAGGGAGACAATTTCATGATTTATTTAATAATTGGGAAGGCAATTATATTCAGTGCAACTTAATCTAGTTGTTTTTGTAGGATAAAAATGTTTTAAATTAAAATCTAAATGATTTTGTTTTCAAATATGTCTCAAGCAAATAAGTAATGCGTTTGAATGACTTAAATGAAGATGAAAATTTATCTACTTTCTAACAAAAGCATGATTTTATTTCCAGTTTCCTCTCTGACCTATAAAAAATTACAAGTGAAAACCAGCTGTCTTCTTAGACCTGTCAGACAGCTGAGCGAGCTGCTGCATGTGGAGAGGAAGACGCAGAGAACCACGGGCTACTAGGGGAAGAGTCCCGGATCTGGTAATGGTAGGAACACCGAAACTGCAATCAGTGAACTTCGGGAGGATTGGCAAGGTCAGTGGATGACCTTGAGAGTTAAAACTGGGGAACACTGTCTTACAGGACCTCACATCTTCTGAATTTTTATCCCCAGGAAACCAGCCTTCATCACTGAGATTTCAACAATCTATTTCTATCGGAAGATGGAAAAATAACAATTCTGCAATCTACCCAGAGGAGTAAGTCCCTCACTATGCACTGAGAAGCACAGGCTGCTCTTGTGGAAATACTACACTTACCTGGAAACAGAGAGCAAAGGCCAGGGAGGAAAGTACTAAAACAAATATCGTGGACACGATAAAATTAATATAGTACAATCGTAGATACTGATCCCTACCATATCAGTAACTCCTCTAAATGGAAAACCAGAAAACACCAATTAAAGTTGGAGACTAGAGTGGATTTAAAAAATTAAAAATTCAACTGTTATTGGCCATAAGCAACTTGAAACATAATGACATGCATAGATTAAATTACAAGGTTGAAAAAGATATGCCATTGTTATCTCTACTGAAAACAGCACAGCAGTAGCTACATTAATGTCTGACAAAGCAGAATTCAGAGTAAGAAAATTAATTGACGATGATGAGGGGCATTACATAATGATAAAAGGTCAGTTATACAAAAAGAACAAAATTTACTGAGAAAACATCTATACCCAACCAAAATACCTCGGGCAAAGAGCATTTGACGGCAGGGAGAAATGAACAATTCAATAATTATAGTAGTATTTTATAAGTTGCCAATCCAGGATTGCAGGTGGGGACTTCAGCATTGTTTCTTCAGTAATTAGCAGACCCAGGAGGCAGAACGTTGGAGGGGTAACGCGGAACTGCAGAGCAGCCCCTGCTGACTGGATCTATGTGCCATCGTTCATAGTGGAACACTCATCCTTCTCTTTCTCAAGTTCACAAGAAGCATCCACTGAAGTAAGCCACACTTGGAAACAAGTATGCCCCACAGTGCAAACGGCAGAAATCAGTTTCCCTCAGACCACAGTGGAATTGGGCAGGAAATCAGTAATAGAAAGATGGATAGGATATTGTAAGGTATTGGGAGGTAAAACAACCTGCTTTTAAATAATACTTGTGTCAAAGAGATAATCTCCAGAGAAATTTTAAAGATACACTTTACAGTAAATTAAAATAAAATTATTAAAATGTTTGAAATGCAGTAATAGTAATGCCTAGAGGAAAATTCATAGATTTAAACATACTGTTAGAAAAGATCTAAAATCAATGACCTTGGGGACCAAAGGAAGAAGAGTAACATGACTCTGAAGCAAACCAAAGGAAAACTATAATAAAAGTCAAGGTGGAAATTAATGACATAAAACAAGTAAACAGTAGAGAAAGAGAAAACAGTAGAGAAGATCAAAGAAACTAAAAGTTCTGCATAAAAGATCAATTAAAGTGATTAACCTCTAGCTAAGCTACAAAACAAGAGCAAAAGCAAATTACTAATGATAGAAATAAAAAGGATATTATCATCACTTTTCCCATGGAAAATAAAAAATGAGAAAAAGGATATGAAAACCTATATGGCCACATATCTGATAATTTAGTGAACTGAATCCATTCCTTAAAATATAAAATCTTCCAGAACTCAAAGAAAGAGAAACAGATTATCTGAAAAGTCTTATATTTATTAAGAAATTGAATAAATAATAATAGATAAAAATCACTAAGTTCAGATGGATTTCACTAATGAATTCTACTAAACCCTTAAGCAGAAAATTAAAGCAACTGAGTTATTTTTAAACTAATTCTGCAAAGCCACAAAAAAGACATGACAGGAAAAGTAGAGAATATGTTTTATAATTATAGACCTTAAATCCTCCATAAATATGGGCAAACGAACTCAAAAGCATTTAAAAATAACTACAGTCAGTAGAAGTTATTCCAGGTACAGAGTGCAGTCTTCTGAATGCTTCTGTACAGTGGAAACTCTTGCGCTGAAAGCACCCTGTGAGGATGGTGTTTAGAGGTGGGATTAGGTCGCCCTCAGGGTGGCGTCAGAGACCTGTGACAGAGCTCCCTGGAGATGCGTCCTCTGGCACCTGGAGAGAGGGGCGAGAGGGCACGGTCTCCAAACAGGAAAGGGGTCCACACCAGACAGCTGCTCTGCTGGTACCTTATCCTCACCTTCCCGTCTCCAGAACTGAGCCAAATAAATTTTTATTCTGCATAAGATGCCAACTTTTGTTATTTAACGATGGCAGCCCAAACTAAGAAAATAAGCCTGGTTTAGCATTTTCAATCGATTAGTGCAGTCTCTCACCTTAACAAACTAAAGAAAATTACATGTGGCAATAAGATTGTTGCAGTCATCTGAGTTAGTTAAAAATATTATACGCAGTCAGACAGGGCTGGGTGCTCAATGGAGCCAGTGCAGATACCTTAGAACTATGGGGGAGACAGATACCTCCTGCTGTGGGTCAAGACAAAATCTCAAACAAATGCATCCATACCCTAAGGACAGATATTCTAAATAGCAGGAGTCATCATTCTAACACCCTAGGGAAGAGCTAAGAAGCCTGCTTTCTATCTTACTGCCTTCCCCATTTGCCCCCAATTTAATCAGTTTTACCTGAACTATTGATCTTATCCGCCAGCTGTAGTTCTGTCCCACCTTATGCCCATTTGCCTTGTGAGTTTCTGGTTTCCCCCACCTTGAACCCATCCCACCTCATGATTTTACTTTATAAAATCCCTGGAAAAGATAGTCCTTGGCAACCCTCTCAGGACCCTTCCTGTCTCTCTCTCAGACAGAAGCTTTCTCTCTATAGCTATATTCTGCTTTTAACCTCCTTTGTTCCTAGAATTTATTCTTTGATTTTAGAGAACATGAACTTCAGAACATAGTAGGTTGGGAGTTTCATTCCCCTATATCAAGATCACACACACAAAATTGAATTGACAAAATCTTTCATGGGAAAAACAAGTAGAAAAAAAGCAAAAACTTAACAAAAGAAAACATCTCTCAACAAATTAAGAAAGGAGGTGAACTTTTTTCAACTTGTTAAAAATGTATACAGAACTCTACAGTCAATATTATCCTGAGTAGTCAGAAGCCGTGGTTTCTCATGAGCTTGAGGACACGGGAAATCTACGCTCTCACCAGCCCACTGAGCTCCATGCCGGAAGTTCTGTAGAGAAAAAAGCAAACAGAACAAAAAAGAAAATGTGTCTTAGAAGAAAAAAATGAAATATGTCTTGCTTGCAGATGATTTGGTTATAAAGAAAACCCCAAAGAATCAAAAACAGCAATAAAACTACAGTTAATAAGTAACAGCAAACTTGATGAAAGCAAAGTGAATGTAAAAAGGTCACTTGTTTCATATATACCAGCAATGAACATCACAAATTCATAATTCAAAAGATAATACTACCCTTTTGAGCACCAAAAAGAAGAAATATTCAGGTAGATCTATTTGCAGAAAACCATAACTTTCTGAAGAAAGAAATTAAAAATGACCTAAATAAGTTGAAATACATTCATTTTGCTATCTGTTAAGATTGTTGAGTTGCCAATTCTTCCCAAATTGATCAATAAATTTAATTTAATACAATCAAAAGCCTAATAATTTATTTTGTGGATATTACAAAAAATAGAAGAAAAATGATCTCAACTTTATGTGGAGAGGTAAATCACCAATAATAGATGGAAAAGCTGTTGGAATTCTAACGAGTGACCTTCAGTCTACCCCTTCCGGGGCTCCTCACGGTGAGAAGGAAGACACTAAGGCATGGCTATCGCTGTGGGATCCAGGGGGTCTTGAGTCCAGCTAGGGCCATGGTTAACTGGAACAAAGGGCCTGACACAAGGGCTTTATTCATTCACGGAGGAGGGAGTGGCTCAAGGACAAAGGACTGTGACGTGGTGGGAAGGGTGTATGAGAGTGCTG